>JAANSO010004374.1:0-10169 GCA_036507315.1 Lepidocyrtus fimetarius | reverse complement strand
GGTTTCCTTAGCCTTACTTTATATCTCTTGAAGATTTGCGATGTAAAAGGGTTAACCATAAGATTTGCATAAAAATTATTGCATTTGGTATATACTGCATTGGTAAATCGTCGATGATGACATAACTTTGCATCTTCGTGAATGCTTCTTCTTAATAAATCCTTGGCATCTAGAAATCTGATTCGTTCAGGATTGTAAGAGTGGATCATCCTACAACAACAGCTTGGAAAATTATAAGTTGAATTCCTAATTGGTAATTTGCCATTTGCTTCCAGTGTTAATCTATAGAAGAGGCTCCAAACCATTTTAAAATTACAGCTACTACGTAATACAGTTTCGGGAATTTACTTGTAAATTTTGATTTTTCAATAGGTTCATTGTAAAAAGTAAAATCTACTATGCAAGTGCACTAATTAATGAAGCGAATTCCTACATAATGAACAAAGAAATAATTAATGCCACGCAGAATGGTGAGCCGTGCAGTAACAAATCAATTCAATCTTGATCAAGTGGTGAAGTTTTGTATGGGTATAAAATATTTTACCACAGTAACTCTGTCAGCTTCTTTGGTCTCAATAATCTTTCTGTTTTTATTTATTTACTTCATTCTGATTTTTATAATAATCCGGAGAAAGTTTTCACAAAATTCATCATATAATTATTTACTTGTAAATTTTGATTTTTCAATAGGTTCATTGTAAAAAGTAAAATCTACTATGCAAGTGCACTAATTAATGAAGTGAATTCCTACATAATGAACAAAGAAATAATTAATGCCATGTAGAATGGTGAGCAGTGCAGTAACAAATCAATTCAATCTTGATCAAGTGGTGAAGTTTTGTATGGGTATAAAATATTTTACCACAGTAACTCTGTTAGCTTCTTTGGTCTCAATAATCTTTCTGTTTTTATTTATTTACTTCATTCTGATTTTTATAATAATCCGGAGAAAGTTTTCACAAAATTCATCATATAATTTAAGGAGATTCCGCATGCATATATTTTATTTAACAACAAGAAAAACGAATTTACTGCAGAGACTATACCCTGACGTCAAAAGCAAGTGTCAATGTCAATTTGACGGTATTTATAATCATACAATGAAAAAAGAGAAATTGACATGACATATTCAAAATGACAATACACTATAACATTGTAAAAACCCTACATAGTTTCAACGATGGTGCACCTTCCTTCTAAATGACTTTTAACCACTTTTTGTAACGGTTCTAAGTTGTCAATTTTCTTAACCATTTTTAAAGCCAAGCTTTGAGCTTTTCAGCAATATGTTTGCCCCAAAAATTGTACTGAAACGTAGAAAATTTAATGCCGATTAATCTGGCGTTGTTTTCGAACTTATGCTGCAAAAACTGACACCTCGAATTTCACTTCAAAAAAGTTTATCCTTGGTTTTGGTTGGAACTTGGTAAGAGGAAGGCAAAATAGCTGTTAACATTGACACTAGACTTGTAATTTTACAACATGCGGAATGCCGTTAATAGCACAAAAAGGACGAAAAGAGAAATACAATTAATCTTATAAATCCTAATTATAAATACATACCTTAATTCTATAATTTATGTTAAGTATAATATGTGACTACAATATCACTGCGAACTCATTTCCATGATTCTTCAAGTACATAATTCAATAATGCGAAAATAAAAGTGAAAATTTTTAAATAATGGCCTGCTCTAAAAGTAATAACTAGGTTGTTAATTTGAATTTTATACATTGTAGAGCTCGTCAATGACATGCTTGTATTTATCTGTTACTGTGTTTCTCTTCAGTTTAAGGGTTGGGCCTAAAAATAAACAAAGAAAAGGTTAAATTAATAAATATATGCGTATTGGTATTTTTAATTTTTAGTTTATAAAGGATTAAATAGGAACTTACCAAATTCACCCCCAGGAATGGAAAAGTCTACAGGGAGAATATGCCATTTTTGGATCTTTTGTGCTTGAGAAACCGCCTTTTTGTTAGCTGCGTCAATTCCAGCTTGGAAGGCTGCAATAAGTTTTTTATTCTTCTTCTCATAAAGTTCCTTTAGGACGTCGTCCACCGTGGTGCAAGTACAATCGCCATTCTTTTTGATCCAATCTCTTGTGAATGGAACTAACGTGTTGAGAGGTTCTTGAGTTTCTTTGTCAACATCAGTCTGTGAAAAATTTATATTTTATTAGATTTTAGTATTTTAAAAGTTTCAGTTATGAATCATCAACAAAAAGATTGTGTGTCATCACATACCTTGAGAGTAAGAAGAATAGAGAGGAATTTGAGCTTGTCACCGAGGACCATAGCTTGGCTGAGAACGGGAAGGGACGTTTTCACATTATCTTCAATAGGAACAGGTGCTACATTTTCTCCACCAGCGGTGATGAGGAGTTCTTTTATTCTTCCAGTAATGTATAGGTAACCATCCTCATCTAATCTACCAAGATCTTCAGAGTGAAGCCAACCTTCTTCGTCAATAGCACCTGTAGTCTTTTCTGGTTGATTTAAATAGCCCATCTGGACATGTCGTCCACCCATGCAAATTTCTCCACTTCCATCATCATCGGGTTTGTCAAGTCTTGTAGTTACTCCCATCAACGTTTTCCCTACAGATCCCAATCGGAATGCTGATTCAACAGCCATGGCATGAGGTCCACTGCACTCACTCATTCCATATACTTCGGTAACAACAATGTTGAGAGACATGAAATATTTCAAAATCTCTGGGTTAATTGGTGCAGCACCAGATAAATGAAGGTCACAACGAGTCAATCCCAAGGCATCCCTAATTTTGGATAAGACGACCTTATTTGCAATCTTAAATCCAAGTGATTCAGGATTTTCGACTCCGTTCATCCTCTTCATATTATATTCCAGTCCTTTGTTTTTTGCCCAGGTTGCAATTGCTTTCTTGACGCCGGTGGTTTGTCTGCCAATCTCCTGCATTTTTTCATACATCTTTTCCCACACTCGAGGTACAGCCAAAAATTTAGTTGGTTTGATTTCTTTCATGGTATCAATCAAACTTCCTTTCAAAGCATTCTTATCGGCAAAGTATACTGAAGCAGAACAGGTCAATGGACAATATAGATCTGCCATTTGGGCAGCGACATGGCTCAACGGGAGAAAACTGATGTATTCTTCAACAAAGTCTCTGAAATTGCAGATTCTGCCATTGATATGTGCCAACCAAGTCATATTGTCATGAGAGAGCATGACTCCTTTTGGATTTCCAGTAGTGCCGGATGTGTAAATTAATGTACAGCATTGATTAATAGCAATATTTCTTAAACGCTCATCCAATGCATCATCTGTTTGCTGTAAACCCAGCATCATTAATTTAGACCAACTGTATACACCAGGCTCTTTGGGCTCCCCTGTGTATTGAATGATGGCTTTCAAATGTGGTAATTCGTGCCTGAATTTAAGCACCTTTTCTAACTGCTTTTCATCTTCGACAACGTAAATAGAAGCTTTGCTGTCTTTTGCGACATATGCACAAGCTTCTGCAGAGTTCGTTGTGTAAATTCCAGCAGCAAAACCTCTAAAATTCCAAAAAAAACAATATTTCGCAATTAGAAAAACCCATAAATATCTTAAGTAAAAACAGCAAGTATTGCGAATAGAGTGAAAACTTACCCTGCATAAATTGCAGCCAAATCTGAAATAAACCACTCGGGGGAGTTAAATCCTAAAATGCATACTGAATGGAATCTTTCCAAGCCAAGGGCAATAAATCCTTTAGCTGCAGTGCGAACATCCTTTAAATATTGCCTGGTAAATCCAGAATAAGAAACAATTGACAATTATTAATAAAAGAATTGTTTAATGTTTTATACTTTTGTTTTATTATTGAAAGGAAATTTCCAATTGACTAACATGCAATGACGTGGCATTAATTAAAAATAGATTTAACATCGATCAATTACCTGTATGTCCACTTTTGCCATTCACCGTTCCTTTTCACAGCCAAAGCCATACGATCCGGGGCTCTGTTTGTCGCTCTCTGTAAGAGTGCGGGGACTGACATGGGGGTTCTTTCAGCCATCTCTCCATTTCCCAATTTACTGATTTTGATGGCGCCATCAGGATGCCAAGTGTATAGCGCATTTGATGGCAGGATTTGATCAGGTCCTTAAATAATAAAAATGACAATTTTAAAATAAAATTATTTCAAAAACAAAAAGTTTGCGTACCTGCATAAAATGATTAGGTATTTATATGTATGAGTAAGCTACATTATTCACAGAACCATTATTCAGTTTCTTCCCTAAAGGTTGACATCATCCGCTTCATTAGTATGTAATATACGCATATCATGTAACAGATATTCTTAAGCGAAAGTTGGCACAAGGCCGACATGTTATTTTACTAGTACACTACCATTACCGACCATGACACTGACTAGCGTACTATATAACAAGTGGTGGTATGAGTCTCTAGCAATTTACATACCTACGCTCAAAAGTGAAAAATATAATCCTATTTAGAGCTATTTAAATCAAAACTAACAAAAATGAACAATTAATTGAAAATTTATTGGAAGAACGTAAATTTTTGAAGCTTGTAGTTTCAGGTTGCCCCAAGCATATTATGTATTATGTGAATGTGTACTACTGCTGGAACTGAAAAGCTTAGTTATAAGAATTAAGTTGTGTCTAAATTCTAAATACATAATTTAAGACGCCAAATGAAAAAAAACTTTCATTTAATTAGAATTCAAGTTAATTGGAAAACTGTAATAGTGATGCTCACATCAATACAAACTTGATCTGTATTCCTTTATTTCAGTCAAGGCTTCCCGATTATTGACCACCATAGTTAAGTAGCCGCATTAACTTTGCATATTGCATGCTGATGTAATTATTCAACCTTCAATATTTGAGTGCCATTCCTTTCACAGTTAATTATATTTGTTCAATGTTCTCGTTAATGAGGACATTCATAAATGTAGGAAAAACGCCTCAAAACAAAACTTGAATGGTAAATTAAATTTCTGTGAATTGTCTGGTTGCCTCCTATCAATTGAATAGAATTTTTCTATACATACCTTTATTGTAGACAACACCGTCCTTTTTCCATGCAAGACTTGGATCATCTTCAGTGCTAGTCACTCTGGTCTCCAAGGGGGCGCTTACTGGGACAGCTTGGCTAATTAAAGTCTTTGGTGAAGACTTATGAATTCCATTCGACATTCCGTTTTTTATTATTGGTTCAGATTTTACGACTTGAGCCTAATATATTAATAAAAAATAAATTAGTATAATTTAAGCTACATTTATAATTGAGATAAAAATAGACTTTTTTAAAGTAATAAAATTTAATTTCATCTTACCCTGTCGATTTCGTCATGGCATATTCCATTTCCGTTTGCATGATCAATTGCAGAGCCATTTGTGTAACCATTTCCATTAGTATAGTGGTTTCCGTTTAATTCTGTCGAAGTGAGATTCATATTGTTTTCGGTCTCAAGTTTTTCATTTGCGTGATGATTGTTCTTATGATGGAGCCCATTACTGATTCCATTTTGGAAAATTTCGTTCTCAGCGTTCTTTTTATGCTGGACTGAGAAACCGGTAAGGACAGGGAGTCCTTCCTCAATCTGTGAAATGGATGGCATTTTGGTGTTTGCCTATAAAAATAAACCAAAATCAAATTATTCATCATTACATAATCCAATCACTTTTAATTAAAAAATTATCATATCTATTTAATAGCAAATATTATGACGGGTGCGTCATTTTTGGAAACTTTGGGAACCTTATCTTGATCCATATTTAAAAAATTTAATAATGGGATAACCGCAGTCAACGCAAGTTAGGTCTTATCAGAAAAAATGCAAGCCAAACTGACACAAACTATGATATTGCAACAGTAGCGTCATGAAAAATTGATGTCTATAGTCTATACAACTATAACCACACACCAATAGTTTCCTTAACCATTATACCTTCTTCCAAGAATTTGACTTTCACAGAATTGCAATTTTGTAACAATGAAGTTTATTGTCACCTTTTTTGAAAAGCCCCAATATAGTTCTTTGCCTTCAAAGACAATGCAGCGTTTTATTTTTAGAAATTATTGGTTAATGTGTGTTTCTGACTTACAAAGTTTTTATTCACTTAGATTGACTACTACAAGGACAAGCATGTAGCAATCGACAGGAAAGCCAGACTCGGAAAGGCTAAAACCTAAGTTGTTCTCTGACGAGAGACTAATTGAGAAATGAAGGTGTGTAGAAATGCGTGGATTATAAGTAGGGAAAGGAGGATTAAGGAAAGGATAATATCCGAAGGGTGTAAAGGTCGAAAGAGAAATACAGTTCATAGAATTACTAGTAGTTTACTGAATTAATAATTGACGTCTCCTTTACTAATTAACTCAATTCACTAAATGAAATGCCATCATAATGCATTCAAAACGCATCCCTCTTTCTTTCCAAACAAATCAACTCGAATCATACTTAAAATATAAACTTGAAACTAAAGCTTAGCTAGATTATCCAAAAGGAGAGGATTATTTTGTAATTTTCCCAGAAACAATATTTATAGGTCTGGTCTGTGCACAAAGGAAGTGCGGAAATAAAAAATAGCATGACTTGGGCTTGTTCATTGTCTTTTGCATATCATGCCCAGATCTTTATCACACACTTTTTCTAAACAGGTATGAGAAGGTATTTCTTTCATGACGTATTTAAAAAAAGGTTTATGAAGCTATTTTGACGTGTGATTACCAACTATTGGGTTCAATGACAATTAGTACTGGAAAATAATAATTAAAATTCAAACATTTACCTAATGCTAAAATCATGGTGAAGATGATGATCGTATCGTCAAAAATTTTCCAATGCTGCATGATTCATTCAAAAAGATATTTTTATATAGTTTCTCTGTGCGAACAATGACTAATATTATTGTTAGCAAGAAGCGCGAATAAGTGACACAGAACACTAGCCAAATACAATACAAATTAATTCTGTTTACTTTTGTATTATCAATAAAAACAAATTTTAAGTGCAAATATTGCAAAAACTTTAAACAATACACAAATCAATGCAAAATGAATTAGGAATGACCTTTAAAGCGTTGGTTAAGTTTAAATTAAGATTTAAGAGGATTAATGCGCTGTCTATTGTCAAAACTCAGTAACTCAAGTTCAACCTTTGAACTTTAACTGATAGCAAAAGAAAACTTACTATGATAAAATCACAAAATATTCATGCATAGAGCAAAAAAAGAGAGAGAGATCAGATTGTATATTTTATATAGACTATGGACATGATTTCCATGCGAAAATGATGAGTGCAATTATGTTGTGAAGATGATTCGCATCAATTCATACGACACTTTAATGTTATTAAAATAACTGAGCCAGTAACTTATGGGTTTAAGATTCCTTTTATAAGGTTTGACTATATCATTTAGTAAATGCTTTGAAAAATGACGTAATATTCCAAAACATCTTACTGCCATCCAACAATTTTGGCAATTTAGTTTATGTTTATAAACATAACCACCCTTACAAAGGTGGTGGTTGGATGCATCATTTTTTAAGCCAAGTAAATGAGCGCGTTATTAGTAACATGCAGTACAGTTTAAAAAATGCATCGCATCTTACATCAATATGAAGCATGCCACGTGACCTTAATAATTAAGATAAAAACTCACAATTATTTTTAATGTTGAATGCACATGCATACAGTAGTGAGTGTCTGTATTGGAACAAAGGCAAGACCTTAACGTTTATCAGACTCAGTAGTAGTAGTAAGGATTAAACTTATTTGCAATGCAAAAAATATAAATATGATCCTAGCATTTATCCTATTATCCATAAGTTTGTCTATCAATGATGAATAATCATGCCAGACATTATGATCAGCAAATTAATATCTACAAAACTGGCCAGTTTAAAAACGGATTGCAATATATAATAAAAACTATGTAGATCCTTTGATTGCGTCATCAAAGAAGAATAGCTTAAACATTATCATGCATATTACGCTTCCATACAATTGACTTGGAATTGTTACGAAATCCAAAATCTATTCTCATCCAATCTATTTGATTATAAAAAGGTTTCTTTACTCAAGATTACTTTTTTTGCTTGGTCTTGTATGAAGAAATTCGTGCGCAAAAAGGCATGTAACATGATTATTGTATTCATGCAGTTGGCGTGTGCTACTACTACGCTGAAACAGCGTGTGAAAAACCAGTGGTGGTGTGATGTTTCTGACGGTTTGATGAAATTAACTGCTCAAGTAATAACCTTAAACCCAAAGTCATAAGAGCTATTTAATCTGTACCTATCTCACCATATAATTCTCAGGTGTAAATTTATATTACTGTTTGATTAATATTTACTTAACATTTCATTGTAGTATTTAAACACAGCGCTTAGGGCTGAATGAGCACAGCAAGATAATGCAATGTCAACAAAAAGACAAAGAAACACCGACGACGTCTTTCCGCGAATGAATTTGGCTATGTACTATTAAAGTATAACACTACCATTGCGATGACAAATAGTAAATTTTTCACAGTTGTAATCTGATCATTCTAATCAGAGTTCCTGTTCTGATAATGAATGATCAAGTGAATAACAATAGAGTGACGTACGACCCGGTGCAATTAGTGGATCTAGTATAGCTTCACTGAATACAAGGAACGAAAGTAAGGTAATTGCGCAAGGAACATAGGAATCAATGTTATAAGAACCCTTGAATTTTTGTATCCTTTTTCCTAAAACGACTATTTCCTAATCTTATTCGCCAAATTGTTAAAGAAAGGGACAAAGTTTCCTGACAAAATTTTTATATGCATTTGATTTTATAAAACTTTCCTTACCTCTTGGAAACGATGACTTTTTTGTTGAATAAAAATGTTTTTGTGGTAGATACACTAATTAATTAGAAGTCTATTTGGTGTATATTTCCTTTATCACAATTAACAACTGACTCGAATGACAACACTGTAAACCAAACTGCTTGTCTTTGTTCTAATATCTTAAATGAAAGAAAAAATGCAGAGAACAACCTTATTTCTGTTTTTACATTCACCTTCTAGAATAGCTAGAGAAAATGAGGGTTTTTCACATGCGCGAACAACGCCGGTTTGCGTTTATTGGTGACTGGAAAGTATCGTACGAGCAAAAAGAAGGCTTTTTCACATAAATTACCGAGCCTGGCCTGATTTCCCTTCTTCACTTCCACCGTATCTATGATGGAACTTGTATTGCATGTATTCGGAGGGAGAATAAATAGTAAATTTATCCAAGTTATGTGCTCACAGACCAACTTCTCGCTGTTTACTAAACACGATTGGAGTCTCTGAAACTATATTTATACTTTCTAAAGCAAAGGGAAATGCTGTCGGTCTGAACGAACATTGCCTTAGCTCTAAGACATGTTCCGATTCTAATCAACCCTGTTCCATGCACTAACTAAGTGCAACGTCAGTTATTGCATAAGGCTAGTGTAAGAGTCAAAGCTTATATGTATATGTTAATAGCGGGATTATGATCGGATATTGAGCACATATCTCCCAACCTCGCAAGTTTAATTTGTATCTTTAAAATTACGACAGACTGAACCTGTCCTAAATCCATTTATGATAGTCCAAATTCCCACAGCATCTTTCAGTAGGATATATGTCTCCTTTCATGACTTACGAAATAGATGTGTAAGATATCGAAATCGATTAACATGATAAGCGGTTATTTATTATAATGGGAATTATATTTTAATAGTAATTACCAAGAATTTCTTGCTAGTTTTTTACTCATTACTATGTAAAAGATGATAATGCAAAAGACATGTTCTTGACTGCATCAATCAAGTGAACTTTAAAACTTCCATTTTAGTAATACAAATAATTTTATGACGTTATGATTTCATGCGTTTATCAGACTCATGGAAGTGAATTTTTAGACTTTTTATGCTGACAAGGGGGAAACTAAATGGGAATGCCTTTTGGACTCTTTTAGTGTCATCTTTCTAGATTAACCCTGTCCTTCTGTACTTTAATCTTTATCTTCTTCTTCAATACATACATCCGAATTAGCGTAACAGATAACGCTATCAGAATCAGTAAAGAAAACTGGAAAGAAGCTGCTCATAACTTTCGTTTTAAAAAGACTTTGATAATGAAATAAGTGGCATTTCACACAAGAGATATAAA
>JAANSO010004373.1:0-10171 GCA_036507315.1 Lepidocyrtus fimetarius | reverse complement strand
TGTTATTTTTGCACTAAAATAACTACAAACTAATTACAAAAACAAAACGCAATTTCAAAATCTTGTGTTTCAACCCTTATTAAGCTTAACAAACTCCACTCCATTAAGTTCAGAAAAATTGACAGATTTTATACAAATATAAGTCATCATCATCGATATATTCTCTATTTAAGTTTCATGTAAACTAACTGCTTTGGTAAAGTGAGAATGGTGGTGGTGAGCAGGTATTTTAAAAATTCAGCTAATCAGTTTTGAAAGTCCTACCCTTTTGTATAAGATCGTAATTAGCTGTGTATATTGAAAAATTGGGAATCGGATTTGAATGAAGAAGTTGTGCTTTTTAATTATATCAATTTAGAACAAAAAGAATCCTGATAAAACAGGAAAGTCATGACTGAAAATTAATTATTTATGTCTTTGTCACAGATAGAAACAGAAGTGACGGCGGCTTAGCATTTAACAAAAGCTGAGCATATTGAAGAAAATTAACATTTATTACCAGTTTTTTGAAACACTTAAATGTGGTATTGTGTTTTAATGTACCTAGGCCTTAAACTCAATATATTTATAATTACATAACAATGAATGAATAAAAGAAAAGCTTCAAATTAACATTTTACTACAGCAAATTCATTTTATTCCTCCCTTTTCCATAAAAATTACAAACAGCATGACTCTCATTACTCATTCGAAAATACCAAACGTTGTGCATTCAATCTTTTACAAGGAATTTTAAAGTTATAAATTGTACAATTTGTAGCAAAGGGACACGACAAAGGAAAGTAATCACAAGTATTATTGTTTTTTATGCTATTGTTTGTTTACTGAATTCGACTTAGAGATCAGCCTGAAGAAAATCATCGGACAGAGAAACCTTCTCACCAGGTTTGAAGGCAGGTGTTCCAAGGTAAGGACAAGCCGCACATCTGAAGGCATCTCCAAGATAGCACTAGAATAGCAAAACAAAGAAAACCCTATTATTAGAAGACCAGTAAACGAAGTATAGTGCATGTTATTTACGACTAGTAACAATGAAGCTTACATTTCCACACGAAGACTTCCCAGCAGGGGCAGCAGGTTTGGCTTCATTAGCCAACTCTTGTGCCAATCCACATGAGCAGTCCTTACAAGCCTTCCTCTTTCCAGTTGTACCACAAACTGTTAAAAGTTCAAACAAAACTGTATTATAGTATTCAAAATAAAACGGAAGTGATTTGCATGAACTCACCTTTAAGAGATGCAGGGTCAGGCTTCTTCTTATCTTCTTCAGTCAACAATGAATCTTCATCAATTAAATTCTCTGTCTTCTTCTGACTCGCCAATTCAGCTTGACGCTTGCGAACCTCTTCCCAGTCAATGTTGATAGGATCACTTGCCCCAATATTTGATTCAGACTCGCCATGGACATACTCTCCGTCATAATTAATGTTGATAATCCCTGTGTATCTTAACTTCCTTGTAACAATGGTCCTCACCGTTTCATCTCCCAGTCCAGTTGTCAGCTTAGCCCTGAACTTCCCCCCACGAACTAGCGTCTTGTCAACCGGTTCATCCAGTGAGGTGAAGCTGTGATCCGCCGCCAAGAAGACAACATCTGATGCTGTGGGTCCTTCAAAACTGCTCACCGTTTCCCAACGAATACTTTCCGCATTCTTCCACTTTGCGTCTTTATCGCCTAGAATCGCAAGTTCCTTGGAGACTTCTTCCTCGGTAACGCCAGGCCCCACAAGGAGAATCGGGCGAGTTTCTTGTACTGCTGGTGTCATTGTGGATAACGTTACCTACCAATTAAAATTACCTCAATTAACAATGATACCTCAACACCCACCCACTCCACTGTCGGTCAATCAGATTGTTAAGTAAAATTAACTAAAGTTTAATTCAACTTCCGTAAGCTTACTTTTTAACTGTGTTCAAGATAAACAATGTTCTGGATGTGGGATGTACACACTGATTTCTAAACAATTAGTTAATTTTGCTTGAAGTTAATTAAACTTTGATTAAAAAAGATTATTTTTCACTTTGAAGGGTGCGGAATGCGGAATGCAGAATGTACTAGAAAAGACGGATTACAAGTGAAATGACGTAACAAAATCAGGTGGTGTTGTAGAAGCAAAAGTAGATGCACGAGGCATGGCAATTGCATTGGCTCTTTTTATGATGATTTGATGAACAAAGTAAACCACGCTTGGACAAAGAGTTCTTATGCAAGCTTTTATTAGTCTCACTTGAAAATTTTGACGTTAAAAGTTAAATGACAATTAATTTTGAGTTTCATCTTGTTTTTTGAGTTTATTACGGCCAGCACCATCAAAAGAACCGGAAGTGACTTAACTTGTACTGGGAAAGCGAAGGTGCTTAAGGGCAAACTTTGCTGTGGCTGCCAACAACATCGCCATTCCAATGACGGACATGGTTCCTCTAGCTCTGTAACAATAGAAAACGCTGATTTAGGGATAATTATGATAACTTTGATAATTACGAAGGTATTTTCAAGTACCTTTTGTTTGGGTCTCCAGAGTAGTGTCCTTGTGCACACATAATCCTCCCAATGATCCAAATGCATCCACCAAGTGAGCAAAAATAATAAATGACAATTAATTTTGAGTTTCATCTTGTTTTTTGAGTTTATTACGGCCAGCACCATCAAAAGAACCGGAAGTGACTTAACTTGTACTGGGAAAGCGAAGGTGCTTAAGAGCAAACTTTGCTGTGGCTGCCAACAACATCGCCATTCCAATGACAGACATGGTTCCTCTAGCTCTGTAACAATATAAAACGCTGATTTAGGGATAATTATGATAATTATAGTGATTACAAAGGTATTTTCAAGTACCTTTTGTTTGGGTCTCCAGAGTAGTGTCCTTGTGCACACATAATCCTCCCAATGATCCAAATGCATCCACCAAGTGAGCAAAAATAAGGCATTTCCAAACCGCCAATCATCAAAAGTAGGAGGAACTGAGGATAAGACTCCATCGTGTTTTGATGAGCTCGTATAATACAATTAAATTGCACATTATCAGGACAGTACATCTGAGGATATGGGATTTTATATTGATCTCTAGCCATTCCAATCTGTTCCGGGAGTAGATTGTCAAAATTAGTCATACATTATTAAGGAGTTGCATGTAAAGGGGGATAAGGGCATACGCATACCTTTGAAGCTTTCCATGTAATCATCATGATGGAGCCAACCGCTGTAAACACCACAAAACCGTATTCCATTTGGAACAGAAAACCCTCCATTTCCTCCAACAGGTGCTGGTGTATTGTCCAACTGTAACTGAAGTCCTTTCCCAATAGCTTTCTTTGAATCACAATTGAGCCTAAAAGCACAAGCCAAAATGTGTTAATTACCTAATTTTAGCATTCATTACGTAATGAAGTAATTGTTTTGTTGTTGTTCAACTAGTTGTTTTACCAATCAGGCATTTTGAAATGTTAAAGAGCCTCTTCTGAATAGAGAAAGACAAAGATTTATAAAGTGGATGGAGGTGGGAATGAAACGGCCCGAAATAAATGTGCAAGTCAAACAGTCATCGTTAAAGAAGATTAAAAAAGCCTTTATTGTATGTAACTGATGTATGCCATTGTTTAATTAATTTAGCTGTATAGTCCTAGCAATTAGACATAATTCTATGATTATATTATGTAGCCTAGCAAACTTTTGCTGCACGAATGGAATCGGTATCTGTTACTGATAATTACACTATTGAAGGTAAATATTATTACGGGTAGCGAACTGATCGAATCATTGGCAAAACGTGAAAGTTTTATTGCAAGAAAGCGGTTTATTCCTGTACATTATCATGAGCAATGAAAACTAAAAATGGAAAGCATTGAAAAAAATCATTCCAAGAAAATGCTTATCTAAGTAAACCTTATCTGATATAATTATCTTAATTCGTTGTTTTCTAACGGCTTTATGAAGTCGCATTTTTATGTAGTTTACGAATACTTTTCTCTTTTTAACTAATTACCTATTGATAATTGTAAGTTTAATACAAACAGAGCGTCTTCGTAATGGGTTTAACACGATTTAAAGCAAGTAACAGTAATTACGAGTAAGTTTAATGATTGTTGGGTTGTATGGAAGAAATTGCGTTTTAATGCCAATGTTGCATTGCTCAATATGAGTCATTATTCCTGTGCGCAGATACAGATCACTCCTGCTACCCAAATCTTTAGTATTAATGATTAAAACAAGACATAATACGCATTACAAGACCCACTTGTGAAATGTTCGATGCCCTTATTTTATTTTTTATAATTTATATATTGTTTAGAAAAAGTTTTTTTCTTGATTTATTTATTTTTTTTTCTCAGGCATTTGCTATAGCCCACAAGTGGGTGAATAAATGCTACCATTGATTTAGTATCCAAAATAGTTAAACTACTAAACAAACAAAAACAGACAAATTTTATATTCATTGAATATCCCATTCATTTCTAATTTCAATAGCTCATACTCAATTCATTAAAATTTATCCTTGGATATGAATAGCTCTAAATCAAACCGCAAACACACACAGCGTACATTATTTAATCAAATGTGAGGCATTCAATCTAATTTACACCCTTTTGATTCATTATCGCTGAAAATATAATTTAACCACATCCCAGGTTTACAGCGGAAAGAACGCATAAGAACACGTAGGATGGGTTTGGCATGTGATGATTGATAACCTTCTCGTCTTATCTACACCGTCATTTGATTAAGTTGATTTAGCCGTGCTATAGGATTGTTTTTGTGTAATTCGTGATTAAATCAAAATGCAATTGAAAAATATAGTGGCTGGCATACCATCATTATTATTATTATCAAAGTGACTAATTTTAGCTTAGGCTACAGTCAGTGTAGTACAATAAAGTGTCGCTCTTTTCTACCTGCTTTTGTTAAAAATGTGTTTATCTCGACAAAATATTAAAGGTGGTCAAATGGACGGTCTACTAAACAAGAGACAATTTGCCAATGATTTGTTTTAACTGCGAAATAATTACAAAAATGGAGGTTCCAATAATACTTCTCATATTCTAACTTGGCATTCATTACGGGAACATCCGCATCTGTCAATTTATTCCCAACCGAGATTCAATTCAAGGGTCGGGATGCCACTGTGGAAGTATTTAAGAAGGGAACAGAAGCCGAAGTATTTCCGGTGGCTTACTACGACATAAACGGTGACAAGCTCACGGATATAATCGGCGTCTCAAAAGATCGCACTTCACTAAACATCTTCCTGGCCTATACGGAACCACCCTTTTTACGAAAAGCTTTTAATTCTCAGGCGATTTCAGACAAAAGGATTGTTTCCGTGCGACCAGGCGACTTCACTGGGGATGGGTTGGCAGATTTAATGATAACTTTGGAAGCGGATGATAAAGTTGAAGTTGTATTTTGTCGAATTGACTTTCCTTGGATGAATCAACCACCCAGTTTTCAATGTGGAGGGCCGGGTTCCGGTGGCAAAATCGGAGATTTAGTGCAGGAACCAACCGTATTAGATTTAAATGGGGACATGGCATTGGACTTGATTGGGGAGCGTTGGATTGAAAGAGGAAATCAATCTGTGAAGAAACGTTTCATTTGGCTGTCTATGTCCAGCTCAAGGGAAAGTTTTGAATGGAAAACTGAAGAGTTTAACCTTCCAGAAGTGAAGGATATGCTTTCCGTGTCTTCAAACGCTTTTGCAGACATTGACGGAGATGGAATACCGGAACTGATGATAATTACAGAAGAAAACTCAAAGGAACGAGCATATTTTATGGAAACTTTTGAGATTTTGAAGGATGTAAATGAAAAGGTTCGGTTCCGGTTTAAAAGAACTCCGGAGAAAATCCAAGCGCCCCAGAACAAAACGCAGGTTCTTGGACAGCCAATAATTATCGACTTTGAGCACACCGGAAATCTATCCTATTTACTTCCATATTGCATAGACGAAGCTTGCAAAACCAGTGGAATATTCATACTGGAAGGTTCTATCCTATTTACTTCCATATTGCATAGACGAAGCTTGCAAAACCAGTGGAATATTCATACTGGAGGGTAACGAAGCCATTCCGTTAATAATTGATGGGATGTCATATGAAGGAATGAACTGGGGATTTGTTCCCCCCTCAAAAACATCAAAAGATTCAGAAATGAGTGGATTTTACTCTAAAACTGTTACATTCCGAGTAGGAGATTACAATTTAGACGGCTATCCAGATCTCTTAGGCGTTTTGAAAGCTGACAAAGACTCCAAGTTGATAACTCGAGCCGTCCTTTTTGAAAACGTGGCCTGTTCTCCGTCACCAAATAACCCTTGTGTCTTTACGAGAAGTTTCTCTCCCAATTTTGAAATATTTAAAGACTACGTAAACGTTATTTCCTCAACATTTTACGATATTTCTGACGATGGGGTTTTGGATATAATTTTGGTGGCAAAAGAGAATCAAGTGGAGTTGATATCCCCAACAAATCAGAACTTTGTTACGCACGCTTTTAAAAACGAAATGAACTTTGACTCAAGTTTCCTCAAAGTGATGGTGCTTATTGGCCAGCAATGTGCTCAATGCGAGTCGGGAATTCCGTATGGGAACGTACTTCCAGGTGCCACTGTTAAATACACTTCAATCAATAGCAAAGGCACCGAAGAGCGTGGAACGGTTGCTCAAACATATAGAACGTCACATATGCCTTTGGATCTCCCCTGTGAAATATTCGGGATTGGACATTCCCCGAATTTCATTGAAAAATTGGAGGTTGTGATTTCCCCCAGTGCGAGGGAAGTTTACAGGAAGACTTGGCTTCAGATTATTCCAAACAGTCAAGTTGTGGTTGTTCCAAACCCTGTGAATATCCCTGGGCGTTGGATAATGAAATTGTTTTTAACGCCGAGTGACATCGTTTTGAAAACGTTTGGGATTCTTGTTGCGATTTGTGCCATATTTGGAACTCTTGTGGGGATTTTAGAGTTTAAAGAAAGAAGAGAAGATAGACTTGTTAGACAAAGTGAAGCGCATAGATTAATTATGTATTAATGTGTTGTTTATAGTTAAATGTTTGCCAAATGTATTTATTTTTAACTATACTAATGCATGTCGTTTTTATAAGTATTAAAACTCACAATGCAATTAACTACCTTGATTTATTCATATTTAAATAAAAACTACTAATCGTCTACAAAAGTACAAACTGTGATTATTCTACTGCAATATCTTCAGGTTTCACACACTTTTTATATTCATCTTCCGCAGTCCACCGGCCAATCTCCCTTTCATACTCGTTCAGTTTAGGGCTCACAATGACAATATACCCTTTTTCAGATGATTTAATAAGGTTTGGATTCTTAATTAGGTTTTCATTGATCTCAATTAATTTTGCGACGAGATTAGACCGAACGGTGAATGGTGTGGATACTCCTTCACAGTGAATTTTGCAGATGATGGACATCAAAGTTAGAAATTCCGAGCCGTGTTTCTTCTTTCCGGATACTTTATTATTGAGACACCTTTCCTGTAATTTAATTATTAGCAAAGATAATTAATTAATAAGTTAGATTCGATCTGAGCTTCAGAGAAAGGTCGCAGGTAAAAATTCATACCTGAAAATTAACTGCTGTAACATTTAAATCTTGTAAGATGATAGGATGATTGGGAGACAGTGCCATGAGACCAATTTTGTTTGAATGAAGCATCAATTTATAATGCCCTTTATCATCTGGATCGACATGGTAGACGCTGGTGAAGGCCCGTTCGGTTAGGGTCTCGTACGGTGTTTCATTTTCAAGATAGTCATCTTCGATGTCCTTGTGCTCCTCCATCCCGGATATAATTATACCTTTACATAAAACAAAGTTAAATGTTGTACTTAAAATGGTTTAATACAAATAATTAAAGTACTCACTATTTAACAAACGGCAAAAGATACTACTTCTCCTCTTGACTTTTATTTCGCATACGCTCCTGGCGCTCTCGAGCCTTTTGGTGATTAGCTTGTCTTTTGGCTTCTCTCTAAAATAAGTAAATAGTTAATATAATTGCAAATTTGTTAACCAATTATTTTAATTCGCATTCATTGTCCTTACCTCTTCATGAAAGCACTTTAACATTTCCCGATTAGCGTCATTACAAGCTCCTAAAAACTTTTTGAACTTATTCTGTAAACAAACCCATAATTGTAGTTAATTATTTCTTCAAAACATTTAAAATATAATTAAATTTAATTAAATTTACCTCAGCATGACACCTTTGAAGTGCCTCAATAAAAACCTGACAGTCTGGAGAATGGAGATGAGAAGATAAATCAGGATGCATTAGTGATCAGTTAATTATCTATTATTCACAGTAATTAGCACGCACATTAAGTTTGATTACTTTTACATGTACACTGTTGAAACTACTGAATGTTTGAAATCTTAATTAAATCGCAATTAACTTTTGGATTCTTGGACCATGCTGCCTCCTGTTTATATCAAATTCAAATGAGTAAAGTGCGGTGTCTACAGCTGATGATGCGAAAAAAGTTGTGCAATGCAAACCAAGCTTACTTTGTTCAAAGAGAAAGCATTTTCTATGAATTTGGGATCTTGTGCAGAGTTAAATTTACTTTTTAAATATATTTTAATTAATTGATAAGCGAACTGATAAGGACGGATGGATTGATAAATATTTGTAAAATTAAAAGCTTTAGGCTTACAAAATGTTAAAAAAATGTAGACAATAAAATTTTATAAATGTCCATCTTCAAATTCTTTTATTCCTTTTCGTCGAATAAAATCAATTGCGTATTCTTCACTTGTGTAGTATGTAGTGCGTATCCCATCCGTTGAAAATTGCATGATTTCAGTTACTTCCTTCTCTTTGAATTTTCTATTCAGTGTGATTCGATTCCCTTTTATTGTTGGAAGTGTTCTCACTGCCACTCCATTCCTGCCAAGTGCAAGGTCATCAAATTGAATGCCGGATTGAAGGAATAAAGTTTGATTTGAAGGCTTTCCTTTGATAACCCGATCGGTTTGGATTTCCCATCCATTTTTCTTTTGAATTATTTGCATATTCTGAATTCCTAAAACTGCTTCACGATAATGTGCGCCGTAAGCTGCAAAAGAATTTTAATTAATCTTTGAAATAGCAATCAAATTAAAAGTCACTTACGAATTAGCCTAAAAAACGCAAACAAATTTGTTTGCCTTCGGCCGTCATCTCGGTATCGATGGTATGATCCATTTATGACATTTTCGGAGAAATTTAAGCTTTCTGGGGCAAAAAAATAAACAAAATTTTAATGTTTGTATCGATATCAAAAGATTGATTGAAGTATGCTTACCACCAAACGAAAAAGCCGCCCCAGATAAAACTACAATCGTCAGTAGATAAGTAATTACGAGTAACATTTTGATTATTTGACTAACTGACAAATCTATTAAACATTATCAAAAATGTATTTCGCAAAATGCAGTAAAACCTCAACTCAATTATGCAATTTGAAATAAATCACTTGCAAAATAGATTATCAATAATGTTTTATGAGTTTTTAGTAAATTACCTTCTGTTCTAGTTTTATTAGTACAAAATGTAAGAACAATTGCTAATTTTAAAAAGAGTTTTTAAAGATTTATTTGCTATTTCAAGAACACACCTAATGAATTTTATTAATTTTTGTAACCTTTCTACTATCTATCTAACTAACTTTGCGCATAATTTTAATGCACTGCAAACTTTTATCAATTCTAAGAATCTTGAATCTTTTTCACTTAATTTACTGCCAGATTTGCAATTTCTGAGATCAAAAGGTCAACTTTGGCCAGCTCTTTCACGGAATTATAAAACCCAAACATGATTGAGTGACATATGAATATGGGCTAAGTAAATTCCTGTTTACTGCTTTTAATGAAGCTTTACATTTTGATCTGCTCATCATTTTGGTTTTTCTTTAAACTTGATTCGTGTTTCTGTTGATAAGAAACGGTAGGTACGATGTGACATCTGTAAGATTAGATTAAGCTTCATTTTCCATTTCTTCACTTTTTTATCAAATAAAAACTGCTGCATATTTTTTATAGATTCCTGGTAAATGATTAGGCCAAAGATGGATCAGAATCGGTTTATTTTTGTATACCAAAGACAGTTCTTCAAATGCCTTTGAACAAGTTTCATTATTTTCAGTGTTCCTGATTAAATAATT
>JAANSO010004372.1:0-10175 GCA_036507315.1 Lepidocyrtus fimetarius | reverse complement strand
CCCTTTGAAATATGACTTCCTTCCTTTTAATTTTTCATGTTTTTCTTACTTTAACAAAAGTTTCAAATTTGCGTAAGATAGGAAACTGCTTATCACTCATGCATCATCATTATACTATTCACTTAAAGCCAACAACCAGAAAAATCCTAATCTTTAGCGTCACTATATTCCATTGAGTACACTGGAATACAGAAAGGTTGGTTCTAGCTATCTACTATGCCCCTTTAAATATGATGTATTTGTGAATGTAAAGTTTAAATAGAAAAACTAAATTTACAATTTTGTTTTCTTTTAAAAAAGTTTTGTGTTTTTCTGTCGTTGTTACTACTTCTGTGTACGCTTAATATTTTAGTTTTAAGTGTTTTGTAAATGACAGTAGAGCATAAAGCAATTAAATTGGTTGCTGCTCCTATGAAAATACTAAACGAATGCATATTCTTATTACGTGTTTTGTTTTATTTTTCTTCAAGAACAACTGCGAATTTAAAGTTAAATCCCTGCTCTTGAGTGTTTTGCATTCATTCAACATAGTTTACGTCATTACATAAAAGACTACTTTAGACGGAATGAGGAAAACAGTAATTAAGATTTTTCATTACGGATCTTTTTTTGTAAAATTGCTGTCATTCTTTTTCTTATTTTTTATTCCCCTTTTTCTTCCCACTTTCAACTCATTTACTATTGTAAAAAGAAAACATTTAAATGTTTGGCTTTACGCCTATTTACAGCAACTAATTTTAGCAATATGTGCCAGACTGTTTGCCACTACGACCATCAACATCATTGCCACCATCCCAACGACTATTTTTCTTAAACCACGTTTTTCAGTAATAAAAAATGTTTTACAAATGGCCCTTCATTCAATTTTTATGCATGCACGCACCATACACCCTCCATTCAGCCTCAGCTTTTGACAGTGGCCCGGTGGAAGAAGGAAGCCAGAACGGAAAGTGAGACGAGAGCACATCTTATTCTAAAAAATAGTCGAACGAGACGAGATATTAAACAAGACAGTGACGAATTAGGTTGCAGAAATTTGAACAAGTCATTTCTTTATCGCTCATTTTTCTGCTCTTCTCTTTTCGCCCATCACTATCAGCCAAGAGAAAAGTAGTTCGAAGAAATGGCAAAATATGTAGCAAACCAAACCAAACCCCACTCAAATAAAAATCTTGGAAAGGAATTGCTAAAGCGTACTTATATAAGATACATAGTTTATACAGCATACTTTCAAAAATTCGATGAATTTCTCTTATTTTTTACGATGCATTCCTATTTCGTGTACTCCACTTTATGTTTAAAGTTTTTTTCCTTTTCTCCGTCGTTTAACGAATAAGTCATGTCTTTTTCATGAGGGATTTGATTACCACACTAATCCACAAATGTCACAACTTTCCAGTGAACTTACGACCAAAGAGACAAGAATAAAAAAGACTATAAACACCAAAAGCAAACATAGCAAAAAAAAGAGAAAGGAAAAGTCATCACATCATATCATCAGCCAATGACATTCCGCAATACAATGAGATTCGCTGACATCGACACAGTATCATTTTCTCCCCAGCCTGAAAGTATAAAGCTTTGTGAATGAGTCTTCTTTCTTTAAATATGAGGATAAGATGAGATGAGAAAAGGCGAATGGAATAAATGGATGCCAAAAGCCATGAAAAAGTTTCATTTAATATGAAAGATGGAGAACTAAAAAAGAGCAGTGACTTTAGGATAAATATAAAAACTCTGATATGATGACAAAATATGAAATCAAAATGTCTTTTTCCTTGTTGCTTTTGTGGCTTTTTTGCCCTTGCATTATTGATGACAATAAACCAAAAAAAAGTTAATCGCAACATTTCTTTTAAAAAGTTTTTATGGATGAAAATATTCAGATGAAATTGGAGCAGAAGAAAATGTCAACTGTATAATCTTAAAAACGCTGACCCTTTCCCAAAAAGATAAGAAGACAAAAACAGTAAATGAAACGATATGGAACACAGTTAAACTTTTGCCCTTGAGGAAAGGATCTATAAGCACATCATTTTCTTCCATTTCGTCACCATCATTCTATTTAAGATACTATATGGGAAAAGTCTATTTAGTTTTTACTAAAACCAGCTTGCAATATGTATGATTTCGTTAAATTCAACTAGAGTAAGGATATAACTAGAGTAAAACTATATACAATTCCCTATGTGGAATAATTTCTTGGCTATTCACATTTAATCATTTTTATTTTTATTGTTATTCCTCCCCTCTTTTTTCTTCACTCTTCTTTATCCCAAGAAGTGATCCATTTAGTATTAAAGCAAAGGAAGGAATAAACTTGGAGTAGTAACGGTAGTGGCATGGCATAACAATGTTTCTTAAAGAACGCAATATGGTAGCAGAACCATCATAACATGCATGGATCTAATCATATCATTTCTTTCCATTCATCCAACATCTCCAAACATCTCTCAAAGAAGACAGCTGAATTCATCTGGACAGTTTTATATCACACTTGTCATTTAAAAAAGGATATAAGTAGATATAAAGTAGCAAGTGAGGGAGCGAGACGTGCAATAGTTGAAGACGCCATCGCTTTTGTGAGCCTTCAACTCTCTCCTCTTCTGGAATCCATTCTGAATTAATATACCAGGCACAAACTTTATTCAGAAGAAGAGATTTCAAGATGAAGTTCCTTATCCTTCCTTCTTCAGAGTTGTTATGGCACGACCAAAGGAGAGACAATTCATTTCTTCTTATCTGGAACATCTTCATCCTCACTTCTTCATCTTCACCCAATGAATGCTATTGCTATACTTTCTATCACATATTTAATCCAACTCTCAGCTTGACTGACAGACTGATGATGATGATAATCAACATCGCCATATGCCCTTTCCACATAAAGTTTCTATTTTGAAATTCCTTTTCTCATGTCCTGTTTGATAGAGGGATTTCTTTGGCACTTGCTATCATAATGATTTTTGTCTCTTTCTGCAACACTCAGGCATGTTCCTCTCCTTTTAGTTTTAGATGTTGAACTTGGTTGAAAGAAAAGAAAGGGAATGATAAAAGCTTTGAAAAGAAATGATCATATCGAACATATTCAGCCTTATTCCTTCCATTTTTTTTGCTTCCTCAACAAATGTTTTTAATTTAGACTTCTTCGTTATTGACAGCAGTGTAAACAGATTTCTTTACATTCATACAATTAATTGATTTAGCATTTCCAGGAATCTCAATCTGGTTTAGTTGAACTCAAAAAGGGACTTTCATAACGTACAATGTGGACTTTTGGCATTTATGTTTCCTTTTTCTGTTATTAAATTTAATTAAAGGAAAAAAATTCTGGTACATACATGCGACGTAGAATTATGTGAACAGGAAACCTTAGTAAAACGAGTTAATTAAAAAAATCAGCTCCTTGTTTGGTTATACGTGGGAATAAGCAGCATAATGTTTTGGCATGACTGGCGGATTCTGTCAAATATATCCCTTTCTTAACTGACAGGTCTTGTAACAGCGGATGAAAAGAAGGTTTAAGATTTCTTACGTATAATTAAGGAGGAGGATAGATATGAATGTCAATATGTGAGTATATAAGAAAACTATGTAAAAAATCCCAAAACTACAAATATCCCTCTATTGATTAGGTAAATGAAAGCAAATGAAGCCTGACGATATTTTGCAAATAATAAAAAACAGTTGAGGAAATGCAAAGCCATAAAAATTGCAGAGCTATAGTAATAATATTGAATAACAAGACTAGATATTTTGTGGCTTACACATGACGGTGAGGACAACGTCGGCTATTTTTGGAGTATTAATCATGATGTTGGACGCCTCACACCTGAGTCGTGCAAGATTATCTTTAGTGCTCGCAGTTATTGTCAACTCATTGCGCGACTCACGGCCAAGAGTTGAATAGGATGAATCAATACGAACATCATTCTTGTACCAGATCAACTCAGCAAGAGGATTCCCACCTCGCGACACGCATACCAACGTAACAGATTTATTTTCTCGAATTGGTTCTCCTTCCGTGTACCCATCTATCCTCGGGGCACCTGGTGGATCTGTATTAGAGAGGAAAACAAAAAAATGTCATTGAAAAATACATTGTTTGCTGGATCACTCATTTCAACATTTCAAAACAATGTCTGGTTTTATTTTAGCATGCTTTTTGTTTTAGCATTGTGTTAAAACGCAATAGAATATTTTGATTTTGGGACAACATTGGAGACAAGGTATAGAATTCCACTTAAAATTCATGACATTTCCTACACTTCATCAGAATTTAAACCGCAAAACAAAACATGAACGCAAAAGCCTCATTCTTCTCACTCGTCGTCAGCTCAATTTGCACAGATGAGTTTTCGCTGCTCTCTATTTTGTGGTGAAATGGGACATGTGCACGACAACGTAAAACAATGTTTAATTTGCATAGAGGAATTCAGCGTTAAAATGGAATTCGTGTAAAGTGTGAAGAAAACTAAAGAATCTTGTTTGTCTCTTTTGTTCTCCATTAAATTCTCGGAAGAATGTATATAATTTTATAGATTTCATTACTTCTACTAATTTAACAATAAAAATGATGTAAAAGAGCTTAAATTTCAGTTTGGTAACTTACATTGTACGCTGAGGTAGACGGCTACCTTCTGCGGCTTAGAGAGTGCCTTATGCCTCGCCTCACAAGTATACTTTGACCGGTCATCTTCAGAATTTGGTAGAATCTTTATTTTACTCCGCGTCGTATTCATTTTCACTGTAACTCCATCAGCGGTGATGTCCACAAGTTCAGGGACGTCTTCTCGGTTTTCTACAAAATTAAAAGGAATTGATTTTAGCTATTCGTTCGTAACATTAATTTGCATACAATCTATTTTCTTGCACGATCAACGTTAGATATCTAATTAAAGGACGATTGTGAGTAGAATCGACATAATCCTAATTTCATCCCAGCTGGATTTAAATGTCAGTGAACTCTCTGGCTGAAGTTGTACTTATTGCATTGCCGTTTTTATTGATGCAGCTTCATGAATAGAAATAGAGGTTTCTATTACAAATACAGAAGCACATTGCATAATACACAGCCAATCCAAACTTATTTGAAAGCGTGATAATGAGATCTTTTCCTCAAATATTACTTTTTTATATAATTCCTTCTTTCATTCAATTTATTCAATTTCTCTCATTTATTGCAATTCTTCTAATTTCTTAATACCGGATTGAGAAAGAAGGAATGACTAGTATTTTTCTCTTAACCTATACAAAAAGAATTAACCAGAAGCAAGTTATACACAATTTCAGAAATGAATTGAACTNCAATTTATTCAATTTCTCTCATTTATTGCAATTCTTCTAATTTCTTAATACCGGATTGAGAAAGAAGGAATGACTAGTATTTTTCTCTTAACCTATACAAAAAGAATTAACCAGAAGCAAGTTATACACAATTTCAGAAATGAATTGAACTTTTTAATCTCTTTCCTTTATCTCATTAAGTTCTCATGTCTTTTTCTCTCAAATATCCACACAAAAGCCCTGAAGGAACTCAATAAATTTCACTGACTCTAGCTTCCAATCTAATCCTGTAAACAGTAAAAGAATTGTATAGAGATGCGGTTTGAAGGGAACTAGACCAACTAATCGTAGTGTTTTATTTTGCTAAAACATAGAGTTTAATATATAAAGAAGAAAAAAGATTTACATAAGTATAGTTCATCCATTTCCAATTCTATTCACTCCAAAGACTGGAAAGGAAGGTAGTAAGAGAGTGAGGAACGAAGATGAGGAAGCACAACAGCGGAAAAACAACTTTCTTACTCATCGATTCTTTGCACAAAGAATTAACTGGAGAAAATATCGACTATATAATGTATGATCCTATGTAGGTATATATATTTTAAATAAAATGTTCAGCCCTGAAGAGGAGTCGGTGAAGAGAACCTAGCCAAAAAAGCAGTAGTTTTTGGTAGTAAACAAACGAAACAAGGTCCAAAAACTTTTCCTGTTTGCTTAAGTTAGTTTAGGAGAAGAAAACAGAAAATTGTCGACGCTCTCTACTGCTGTTGCTTAAAATCTACAAAGCATGGCTGTTTGTTGCTTTTCACGCACACTTTCCTTTCTTTTAAGTTTTCTCTTTCTAGTACAACTCATGCCGATGTCTTTCCTTCCTCTTTCCGTTCTTTTACTCATTTGATTAGGATTTAGGATGAATGGCATGAAAAGCCCATTAAATATATTCGAACTAAATCAACTCATTTGAATCCACAACTTTCAAACGGAGGCGTTTCAAAGGAGAAGAGTTTCGCAGTAGCGAGAACAAAAGCGGTTGAAATGGGGTATTAGCTACCAAGTTGCATTCTGTCCAGTACTCCTTCCCAGTCTACTGCCGCTGGTGAAAGCTATCTATTACAAAGTATGAATCTCAATAAGATAAAAAACACGTATACAGAAAGAACTACCTAGTTTGTGAGTGAGATACACAAGCAAAAACAGAAGCTGCTGAAAATTCATGTTAGTAGACAACCTATCATGGGAATTGTACTAAATCCTATTTCTTCATTTACATTTCCAGCGCCGCTTTTAGGTAGTTTTCTTCTCTATTTCAACACTTTCAAGTTTCAACCCTTTCTGCCTCTCCATTCATTCCTGTTTCTCTATTCATCTTGCTCTTTAAGGCTCACGATTACTTTCAGAATAAACAAGCAAATCTCTGAGAGTCCATGCAAGACAAGGAACAAAACAAACTGAAAAAGAAAAGCAACAGCGGCGGCAGATACCCGAAATTCCCTTACAAAATCAGCGTTCCTTCTTTTATTCCTGTCCGTTGCATACTACATAACAGAAAAAATCAAAACGGGTTTCTGCTCTTTTTTCTTCTTATTCATCTTCCCACTCTTTTTCTTATCTCATTCTAACTCGGAAATGTACCTAATTCTCCTCTGGTAAGACAGACACGGCTTGGCAAGCTTTACATGAGAGAGCCAAAGCAAAGACTTCTTTTCTAATTTACTGCTCCCTATCTTTTTTCGCCGGAGGGAACACCATGAACTACATATTGATAATATTTAGTATATGTGCTGAAACTCGTGGTTAAACTACAACTACTCTCTCTTTCGCTTCTTTTCTAGACAAAATCTAATCTCAACTTTCACCCACCTTTCACCTGCACAAACAGTAATATATTATGTTATGTTAAAAAGAACGCTTGAAAAATGTAAAGGTATTCGATTTCCATGGGTTTAGAAAGAAACCTTTAAAAAATCTATAGATCCACCCACATACAATAAGAAAAAATATGTTAGCTTTAAGCTCAAAGGAAAGCTCTGTTTTGTTCTGTTCTTAACTTTTCATCCTAGCTAGATGGAATACCATTTTTTAGGTTTTTGTCTATGCAGATAAAAATAGATTTAAACACAGGATCCGAAGTACATTCTTAGCCTTTGCTGTCCTTGTTTTTTGATTTTTCTAAGAAAAAAGTATTCTTGCTATACAATGCCACTACTACTACACTGCTTTTGAAGGTATTCATGCAAAGCAGGAAGGTAAAGTTGAGGGAGTAAAGCTTAAAAATATTCTCTTCTAAAGAGAAAAAAGTATTCCCAGTCAGCTCGTATTTTCCAGTTCAATCCACTTTTCCGATTTGCTCTGGGGTCAGCTCCAACAAAGGAAGAGGAAGAAGAAAGCGGAGGAAAGACAAGAATGATAGGATACAAAGGCTTATTCTGGATGATATACACGGCTTGAGAGTGTCTTTTCCTACAACGATATCATCGTCATCATCTATTTCTTAAGCCTCTACAGAGCTCCAACTCTCTTTTCCTTATGGGACATGTACAGATTTGCTTTTTTGCTTGTTTTCCTGAGCCCAGCACGCTTACATAATAAATATATTCCATGGAGGAGATAAACGCACTTGAAATATGAGAAAATATTGGTGCAACAAAAACGACAGCCATAGATAAGATTTCATACTTCTTAAATCAAAATGGTTTATCAGTGAAAAATCTGAAGGACCTTCAATTTTAAATAAATATGATATTTTTTGTTTACCGTTGGTGCTGCTCGATTTCAGTCTGAAACTTCCTCTTGAGTTTGATTAAGAGCTTCAAACAAACCAGAGGATTGCATAAATTGCATGTAGGTAGTACAAATATGCGTTTTGTTGGTGGTATAACACTATTGCAAAAACCAATCAAATATTCTGGGAGAGAATGAGTAAAATCATTGCTTGAATACTTTTACCCTTGCTATTATTAAAGTTTTCGTGTGAAGCAAATGTACACAAGGATTTTTCCAAACACAAAACTTTCCTAAATTGGAAATTTGGCCTACATTTTTCATTAGAAACACTTTTTCCTTTGCCTGCTTCTAAGAAGCCAAGCTTTATTACTCAGATATGGTTTCAGTTTCATCATCAAAAAACTCCTATTGAAATATAGAAGATTCCAATTTCCAAAGGAGTAATTTCAAAGTGGTGTTTCAGATGATGCTGTTGCAGCGTTTCGTTTCTTCTCCTCAAAGATTGTACAAATAGAGTTACGGTAAGTACACAACAGGCAATGCTGTAGCATACTTTTTTCTAGTGAGATTGATGATGTTGATGCAATGAATTAAATTACTAAAAGCTACAAAAACTACTCCAATTTCTAGTAGGCTTTATTTTACAAACTAATATGTGTGTTCAACCATTAGGTATATAGAAAAGATCCATTCGCTTTTCCATACATCCGGTACTCAAGTTTTTCTGCTACCATGCCGAAACGACTAAGATGAGAATGGCACTAGTTGTAAAATTGGAGAAAGTTATTTCCTCTAATAATGAAGAGTTTGATAGAATGTAAACAAGAGGAAACCGAAAGGCTTCACACTATGATCAAAGCTACTAGAGCTAGACATTAGGTACACAGGGACGTTAATAATAAAGCGCAAATAGAAATTAAAAGTTCTGAAAATGGTTCAATTCCCGTCATTTCAATACAGAAAACTGTTGTGTATAAAAAGACAGGATGGCTCCAAAAACTTCGTCGTTTTGGTGTAACGATTGTGATTAGAAGTTTGCCAATTTTCCGAAAAGAATTGAAAAACGATAAACATCATCAAGAAATGGAAATGGAAACGGCTTTTGTTTTGAATTCGTTAGATACAGTTACTTTAGAAATACAATCACCACCATGATCAGAGAAAAACTTCAATCGAGTATTATTGAATCGTCTTGGTTATACGTTTAGAGGGACATGGCCGTTGTTGTTTTTGCTTTCTCTTGTTTTTAAAATAATTCTTGCTTCACTCTGCCTTTTGTTGTCGTTATTGTCATCCCAAAAGAAGTTGGTGCAATTACTGCTGCGTATTAATTTTTCTGTAGAAGTAAATATAAGCTTCACACTGCAGTACAATTATTTTCCAGGAAGATGGAATAGTGTTTAAGTTTACTGCACTAACTACATCATCATGACTATCGTCATCAATATCAGCAAAGCGTTCAACTGTGCACGTATTATTCCAACCATAATAATGAAAAAATGTGGAAGCAGCTAAAACAAAATGATGTTTTCTCTCACTTACTCACTCTTTCTTTCACTTCCTCAAAAAGGAAGGAAATAACATGCTTATTTTTCTGCAAATGAGGCTACTCAGCGTAAGTCATTCTAGTCCCCGGGATGTATAAGTACCTCTCACATACACTCATTCACTCCTCCCTTCAACTAAGCCGGAAACTGGGTCATCATTGCTTTTTGGACAAGTGCCTGTTTCTAGCAGTAGCACCACGTCTATTACTACTACATGCTCCTCTTGTACCTCAAGAAGGCTATTATTCAGTCTCATTAAATGCAATCAAACCTCCCGGAGCTTTTTCACCCGGCGAAAAGAACTGCTCGACAAAGCGTTAAAAGTACAGCGTTAGTGCTAATCTTCCAAGATTTTGTTCATTACTACTGCAACATACAAGGAAGCCTTTAAACAAGATTTTGTCCCTTTTCTTCCTCTTCCTGCTTTAAAACAACAACAGAAGTTTGGGTTTTCCAAAGATGCAAGTTTAGAACATTTTCATGATTGATTCCGGAAGCGTTTTGTTTTGCTACTTAAATTATTCAAACTTGAAATATTTTAAAGTAACAGCTATCTTTAAAACTTTTTTTCAAGTTGTGTCTATTTTTCCAATGCAGGTAGACAATGCTCATTGTTTT
>JAANSO010004371.1:0-10175 GCA_036507315.1 Lepidocyrtus fimetarius | reverse complement strand
CACACAATATAAAAGCGAACTTTGTGCTAAGAGAAAAGGAGGAAATCCTTTTCATACGAATAAAAGAAATTAATCAATCAATTCAGCATGTGCAATTTCCTGAACGAATCAATAAATACTTGAATCTTCCCCAAAATTACAAGTTTTTTCAACGGGATACGTACCTCAATTTACCAAGCAAGCTCTTTGATTCAAAAGAACTCAAACAGGTTGATGGATCCAAAAATAATAATGATGACGAACAAGCGTACATAATTTGCAACCTTGTAGGTCCAAACTATGCGTGTGGTTGCTTCATAAAATACATACACTGCATAGTTAAATCAAAAATAGGGGAAATTGCACATGCTGAATTGATTGATTAATTTCTTTTATTCGTATGAAAAGGATTTCCTCCTTTTCTCTTAGCACAAAGTTCGCTTTTATATTGTGTGTCCGAAAAGCACCTTCTAATGTGCGGATAACGTCTTGAAGCCCATTTCCACTTGGCTCAGGAATTGCAAATTCTTTTTGGATATACCGGAAAGATACAAATGTTAAATCAGTGTCGGCAACAATTTTATCAAACACCTTTTGATTAAACGTGTCAAAAGTATATTTACCGGCAATATAGTTTTTTTGGCTCACGCCAAATGCATCGTGAAGAAGAGGAGAAAATGTAAAACTGAAATCTTCGTTTTTTACCACCTCCATTGTAATTTTATTTTTGTCATCGACATCAAAATTTGCGTTTAAATCTTTTGCTTTGAATTGCTCGTTGGCAGATTCAAGTAAATCCTTAAGTGATAGTGTACCTTTTTTAATACTTGCATCTTTCCTTTCAATTAGCAAATATTTGATTTTATTGCTTTCTGAACCAAAAAATGATTCTTGCTGGGCAGGTATTACTTCCGAAGAAGGAGTTGTAGTAGTTTTTGGTAAGGATTTTATTTTAAACGTAGCTCCAACCAATGCAATTTGGTAATCACCTTCCACATAATTAGGAAGTTGATTAGTAAACGAGCTTCCACAATTATTAGGAAATTTATCACAATCAGAAACGCTAGAAATTGTAGCGAGAAAAGAGTCTGACTTCTCCATGTCTTGTTCATTCAGGTTTTAGTTATCATTTGTGACTTCGAGTAGGTCAGCATGTGAATATGATCCATCAACAGGTTCGCCATTGAGGTCAGCAATTTTGTAGTATGGAATTGGTATTGACCTAACTTTTTTAACTACCTTAAATTTTTCTCGAGAAAAACTATCATAAGCACCAGCTTTTTTAAAAAGAAGTCTTTGATTCTGAAGTCGCACAACGGCTCCAACTTGTAAGGAAGGGAACTTTGATGTTATTGCTTTATGTATACTTTTATGATAAGAATTAAACATAACTTGGTCAATGTTAGATTTGTCAACTGCTTGAATAGGGGTCATCTTAATCGTGCCATGGTATGACTGGTTCATTTTGTCAAGAATAGCTTGAATATGGTCAATCCAATTCTTTCGTTTTGTATAAGCAAAAAGACGATAAAGATTAGCCCTGACATCTCTTATTTTTCTTTCTATTGGAGAAGCTTTAAGGTTCGAGAAAATGGAGTACATTTGCAAATTATGTTCTTTAAGGACATCTTGAAAATCCTTGGAAATAAAAGCCCGGTCACGATCCATATAAAGCTTGCTTCCATTTGGAATTCCAACACGCTGAATAATTTTATTTAGAGCAGCAGCAGTGTCACGGCCGGATTTTTTTGATAGGACCTCTCCAAAAACATATTTAGTAAAGCAATCAATCCCCAAAAGCAGATAGGATTTTTTACGGTTATGATTTTTAAGGTTAAGGAAATCAACTATATCTAATGCAAAAATATTATTGGGCTCTGTGACAATAATAGACCTACGTAAATGTTTTTTAGGTCGCTGAAAATTCAATTGAAAAATTTCATTTTTCATTAATTCTTGTCTCGCCTTTTTAAAACTAGTTTTTGTGTTTTTTGCCCACCCGGACGCCCCGCCAAGAGAGCCAGGGACATTTGTTTTAAAATATTTGTCAATATTTGACGTTGTCATTGTGTTCACTTTCAAAATTACAATGAAAATAAAATAATCGTGCAACTAAAGTATTTATAGGTAAATAAAATCATTTATTTCTAAAATCTCACTTATTACATCCATAAAGGTTTATTTCTTAAAAATACTTAAGCTAGTTATAAATCAATATTATTTACAAAATTAGTAAGTATTTTAATTGTTGTCACAAGTTCTTCTTTGTCGTAGCCATGCGAAAGCCAAACTTCAGCTAGTTTGTACATGAGCATATGCAGGTCCGTTTCCATCCTAAAATTGCAATAAAATTGCTCTCCGTCCTTCGAAGTACGATGCAAATCCACATACCAGTCATTGGAATCATCTTGTTTGCTACAGGAAACTTTAATTCCATATTTTGCTTCTAACAATTTTGAAAAATCAACACAATTCTTAGATTTATTATCTGAACCCAAATAGGTTTCAATTTGATTATTCTCAATATGAGAATCATCTTCACGCTGGGGTGCTTCTTTTGGCATTTTGATGAAAGTAAAATGAAATGAAATAATATTTAAAGTATAACATTGTTTAAATACTTAAAAGTGACAAAAAATGTCGAATTTGCTTTTGTTCAACATAGTGGAAGTGATAATTTAAGGCACGTTTAGTAAATATCTTTGCATGAACAAGTTACATGTACACGTGACTGTATCATAACGAAGGCACATGTTTGCGGAAATAAATGTTTGCCATTTGTATGATATTTAATTTTTGCATTTATAAACCGTTAGCAATTTTTTATTTTCATAGATCATAACTGATAAAATTTTATGGTGCGTTTATTTAAACTTTCAATGATATTCAGTTGTCTATGTATGTGTCCACACTTTGGCAAAGTTATAGGTTTGCGCAATCAGCCGTTCAATATTTATTGAGGTTTGAATTTTTTACTAAAAAGAAAATGTGAACTTCTGCTCGAAGTTTTCAATATACGCTTGTTATAGAATTTAATATTATCACAATGTGAACAAATTAGGCCGCAACTAATTACTTTAAAGCCTGCATATATAATTTCCTGCTTTGCTCGAGATGGATTAGTCATTTGCTTACAACTTCCACATCCTTTTAAAGTAGTTATGTATGTAATTGTATTTTGACTAAGATACTTACAAAATGGGCATTTGCAATAAAGAAATGCTTCTACGTAACTATTATGCGCTATAGATTTGCTGGGTTTGCCTTTATCCGATGAAAAGTATTTACACTTTGAACAATATTCACCAGTTATTTCGTATACATATAGAGTTTACAGTACGCAGGATAAGTAACTCGTAGACAATTAAGGCACGTATCATGCTTGAACCAAGCATATAAATCACTCATTTTTTAAACTTTTAAAAACAACTGGATTATAGTCTATAGAAACTTGATTTTTTACTAAGAAACTAGAACAACTCTTGCATTGCAAGCCACACTGGGATATTTTATTCTTTATGAAACTGTCAATGCGTTTTATTTTTTCTTGCCTGGTCAATGTTTTGCATGAACTACACATTTTTCTCAAAACCACTTTTCCTTTCAACTTTTCGCAAAATTGACATTTGCATAAGTTCATTGTCACTTCTAATGTAGCAAGTTTAATTACTCGTATCTTTTCTATTAAAATGTTTTGGCAAGAAGGGCAGGAAAATCCACAAAGTCGAATGTTTTTATTTCGCGTAATTATAACTCGGGTAATCCTAATAAAATATGAATATTGCTTACACTTTACGCAGCGGGAATAAACTAGTATTTTGTTTTTTGTCCTTGTGCAAAATGTACATTTACATTTGTCCCACTCTTCCATAATTTTTTAGTTTAAATTTACTTTCGACAGGTATCCACTTTAACTTGTTACTTGTAGTTTGTTTGTTTTCAGTTTTATTCACTTCAGTACAAGAATCGTCACACCAATTAAATCGCAATAATTCTTCTTTTGTTGCCCTACTTATTAAAATGGAATAAAATTCTTTTGGGAGAACTTTGAACACTATATCTGTCATAATTACGAAGTCATATAATTAGTAAATTCCAATAAAAACTTTGATAATACAAACGAAAGAATAATAGGAAATAATTTATGCCACTTTAAAAATTGCATTCGGATTTCCGAAATTGATAAAGTTTTTTTTGATAGGAATGCGCGAAATTGACGCAAAGTAGTTTTTAATAGACTACGCTGTTTTCTGTCTAGATTATTACTAATCTCTGGTAAATTAACTTTTGTGTTTATAAGGACTTCCAACAAGGCTAACAACTGCTCGTCAGTAGCATTTTTCAAAAGTCGTTTTCCTTCGCGTAAGTTTGCGTGACATAAATTTTCTAAAAAAGTTTTATTTATTTCTAACCGACTCATTTGGAATAAAAATTTCAGTTGTTCTGGAACCAACTATGTTATTGCTTAGAAATGGGAAATCATACTGTGGATGAAGGAAGATATAGAGCGGGGAAAAACCTTTAACTACTTTTTTAAATATTCTGAAAACAAACCCTGGGCTATATAAAAAGCATTGCCGTTGTATGACGGACAAGAATGAACTGTTTCTAAAATTTTTAAACAAAATAAGCAAAGTAGTCTGATCCAAAATGACCTTTGCACATGGACCAAGCGAATTGGATTGTATAATAATTAATAGAGATATATTTAAATGATGATTAGCGATTGTTGCTAGGTATTCTACAGTTTTTCGAGTTTCACTATCTCTCTCCATGAGTTCCTGTATTTTATCATCAATCACAGCAATAACACTTTTTCCATTATTTGCAAATTCCAAAATTTTATTTACGTCATCAGAAAATATAATATCAGATTTGGCTTTGTATTCATCAAATATGGGCTGGTAAATGTGATAAATGTACAATTTTATGTCAGCATCTTTTTCAAAGTATTTTTTGGCATTTGCTAACAGTGACAATGCATGATAAGTCTTCCCGGACATGCTACAGCCTAGAAGAACCGTTAATGCGTTATTTTTTATGTGTAATTTAAGTTCGCTTCCACTCATGTTTTCATTTCAAAATCAATATTTATACTGCTTTATTTTAACCAAAATCAACTGCTACATCTTCAATGCTTAACCTAAATAATTAAATATAAAGTTTATTACATTATTCCTTGTGAGCATTCACAGGGGTCTGAAGTGCCATTGTCCTCCTCCTCCTCAGTATCCATGCTCTGCTTAATTTCAAAGTCCTTCACTAGTTTTTCAATTATTTCAAGAAATTTGTAAGCATGTGATATGGGCATATGAATTGAGGGACCGATCCAACTGTAGCCGTTAAATGAGGCATTAGTGCGTGGTAGTCTCATTGATAGCTTGTATCCTTGAACAGAGAATGAAGGGCGCAATTGAAAACTATTAGTAATGGAACTGATAGTATATTTTGGCGACCAGAATGATTCTTTCCTCCTATCGTTGAATGAAGATGTATCATCCTTCAAAAAGTCAGCAATCTCCAAGGGACGAGTCTGTTTAATCTTTTCAAGTATGCTTCCAAGAGGTTTAACCACGGATTGAAGGTCGTAGATACTCACCTTTATGTACGAGTCTTTTATCTTGTCTTTTGCCTTTCCGCTTCGGGATGTTTGATAAGAATTCTTTTTCATCAATGCCAAAAAATGCATATTAAATGCTTGATGATAGAAAAAACGCAAAAAGACAGGGCCAATCTTCATGGTTGAAGGATGATCAAAAAAATCATCTGCACGCTCTGGATCGTCTTCATAATAATCCTCCTCATCCTCAGACATAAAGTCCTTTGAATACGTTTGCTTTGTCCTAAAGCGCTTAGGAGTATCAATTAAACTTTCGTCATTATAATATTCTTCGTGTTTCTTACCCCATTCTGAATTCAAACCAGCAAATCGTTGGAGTGCCTCCTTGTCTCCGTTCTTAATAGCTGTCTCCAGTAAACTTTTTTGAGTTTTTTGCCAAAGGGGAATATTTCCTTCCAGTTTTTCAGAATTTTCAACCGAAAATTCCTTTTTACTGCACGATGCTTCCTCGCCGTTCATTTTGTGTATTAATCTGAATACTTAATTTTTTAAAATGAGAGATTTTCTTAGGTTCCGTTCTTATTTATACTTGTGAACGGTTCAGAAGCCTTCAAAATTAAAGAAAACTGTATGCACGCAACCAAATCCAGTCAGTATCAAATCATACGAGCATGAATACAATCAATGTAGGCTTCCGGTCTATTGACCAAAAACAAACTTTTCAAAGCGGATATGACAAATACATGGGCAAACCTATCTCATTCTATAAAAAATTTCTTCCTTTAGCGCTGAAGAAAAAACCAGTCCGCAACATTGTATACAACAATAAATTAATGGAGGAACAACAACTTGCCTATAATTTTATTACATCCAACATTTGTGGAAGTGATCAATTTATTTGTTATCTTGGAGGCACTGCCGGCGTTGGTAAGACCGAGGTTATCAATGCTACATGTAGGTATTTGATTGATAACAATATTAAATATTTAGCAACAAGTTCAACAGGGTCAGCCAGTAGCGGAATTAATGGCAGTACCCTACATTCAGCGTTCTCATTTTCCCTATCAAGTACATTTGAGGAAATTGCAAAGGCAGAACCGTCGGATGTAACCCTGGCACGATGGAAGGGCGTACGCGTTCTCATTATTGATGAAATTCATTTAAATGGGGGCGGCATGCTTTATGCTATTCATAAACGACTGCAAAAAATTTTTAGAAACAGTTCAAAGTTTGGTGGAATTGACATTATTCTTTCTGGTGATATATTTCAATGCAGAAGTTTTGACTCTCCATTATGGTATTCTACTGAAAGTGATATGGAAGGTGATTTAAATTCAAGAGGCCGGCAACTTTACAAGAGCATTGAAAATGTCCTGATTCTTAGAGAATGTGTACGAACAAATGACACGGATTTTTATAATTTACTACAATGCATTCGAACTGGCGATTTAACTGACGACGTTATAGAGAAATTCAATTCTCGCCATGTGTCAAACTTGACCGCAGATGAAAAACATAAATTTTCTAATGCCGTGACCCTTTGCTTGACCAGAAAAAAAGTTTTTCAATACAATTGTGCATATGTTGAAAAACATAATATTCCTGTGTTGTCATTACCATCGTATACTACTTTGAGTAATATGGGTAAAGAGGAATATCCAGTTTTGCTTGGTCAAGGCCTCAAATTAATGATAACAACAAATTACAGCACAGAGCATTGCTTAGTAAATGGGACTATGTGTGAACTTGACGAAGTCGTTTACGATCTCAAGCAAAAGCGCACTCGCCCGTTAAATGAATGCAAACCTTTATTTGTAACTGTTAAAGTTAATGGATATTTGGGTGAATGTTTACCAGGAACTGATAGCATTATCCCCATTTTTCCAAGGCAGCAATCATATCAGGACGATACTAAAAATCGAATAATTAAAGAAACTTGTTTTCCTTTGGCGTCAATGCAAGCGTGTACAATTTATAAAGCACAAGGAAAATCAATTAGGCCAATTAAAGTCCATGTACAGCCATGTAACGATATTGCAAATTTTTACGTTGCCTTCTCAAGGGCTAGCAATTTAAATGATATATGTATTACAGGAAATAAGTTTTCTCGCGACATTGTACCCAGAAACTCGCACCTTCTCATTCAACGTTTAATAGAACAGGATCGTCTTGATAAGTTGGATTTTTTAATTCATTTGAAAAATGCAAAATATTAGGAAACAAATAAAGTCAATTTTTTGTCAGAAATATAACATACTTTCGCAAAAATATTGGTGCTTTTGTGCAGCAAATAGAGCAAACGAACGTGTTTACTTGGAAATGGAAGAAATTTTAAAAACTGAATCAAACCTGTCCGACTTTGAATTTATTCAACTTTTAAAGTGCGAGTTAGCATTTTTGTCAAGTTATGGATATGATCTTTTACTTGACAGTTGCATAAGTACTCATTATTACTCAATTTTTACTTCAAGTATACTATTACAAATTTACGCAATTAAATCCGTTGCAAAGGGATTTTATACAAATCCATTATGTAATCTACCAAACAGCAGAATGAACTTGTCACTACATAGATTGTGTGATTTGTTATTCATGCTACTATCTGTTGACGACAGCAATTCTGCAACTTTGGCAATATTAGATTTTAAATTATTTAATGAACTGGTTTCAAATGCAAAATCAAAAGCAAGTTTTCGTCTTAAGGTAATAGATGCAATAAATGCACGCAATGGACAAATAATAATTGCAGAGGAGAGAAATGCAAAACTATTAAAACTGTTTACTGAATTAGGAAAATCTATAGAAAATGAAATTTATTCAATTTTGTAACTTGTAAAATATTATTTTGTAAGATGAATTAATAAATATACAAAAAATTATAAAACTGGACTTGACTAAAATTATTACAAGCAAAATATTTTGATAATAGAATAATACATAAAAATTAGCTTGAAATTATAAAAAAATAATGTAAATAAAATTGTACAAAACAGTATGAGTCAATATACTGAAGCGTCAGACTCATCGTCACTGCTGAAATAGTCACTGTCGTACTCTGGACATCCGGGGACGGAAGGAATAAGTTGCGATAGATGAAGCAGCACCCGTTTCTTTACTTCCTTGATTTTGTTGAGGGAATACCTGTTTCCAGATGTAAAATGGTCCTCTGCTACGGCAGATAAATTGCTCATGTTAAAAGGAATTATGTCATCAAATAGGATCATTTCCATAAATTTGGTGGGTTCATTCCATACGAGTTGAGCCAACGATTGGTCTACATCGCCTATATACAAAAACAAATCTCGAAAAACTTTACACAACTCTTCATTACCTTGAAATCCGTTGTAAATTGTCCTGGCGGTTCCAATTTTGTTCTTCAAAACCTCCAATAAAATAACAACAGTAGCAACCATTGAAAGTACATGATTTTCAAATGCTCGTTCTATTGATACCTTATTTGCAACTAAACAGTTTGGAAGAGCTTCTTTGGCAGAATCAATTATGTCAACAATATTAATTCTTACATTAGCAACCGTGTCGTGGACTGCAGGGTTGCTGAATTCCTTGGGGTTATCGGGTAGACTTCTTAAAGCATCGACTTCCAAGTCCAGTGAATCAAGAATTTTTAACACATTTCCTTCACACTTGCACGAAACGTAATACTTTTGAAGAATTGTATGTGTCACCACCGTGTACACATACTTAAACAATTGGCGGAAAGAATCGACAGTCATTTTGAATAAAGAACTGTAACAGAACGGATTGTGAAATTATACTGATTGTCAGGAGTGAGCGCAGAGTATTTATATAAATCAGAAGAAAACATGGCATCATGGAATAACTACATTAAAGAGCTTAACTGTTTACTGTCTAATATTGATATGCAAAAAAGGCAGGAATCATGTCCGGGCTATACCAATTTAAGCAAAGTTGAAGATTTATTTCATTACGGTCCCAAAGTTAACCGTGACTTTAGTGAAAATGGAACACCACTCACTGCATTTTGTTCTCATGAGAATGGGTCATGTGAATTTAATGCAGAGTTTACATTTTTTCTCCGTCTTTCAGTTGCAAATAAAACAATGTCAGTGTCAGATTACTATAAACTGCTTCCCTTACATTGGACAGCAAACAAACATTTTGAAAACCGTCCCTCATATCCACCTGTTAATCAAATTAATCCAAGTATAAATTGCCCCAATTACAAAATTGTATTTAGTAAAGGGGATGCATTATTTTTGCATGATTTCCCTTTAACACAACCTTGCTCTCATCTTAATTGTCAGAAAGATGCCAATGGAATGTATGCAATTTTACGTGCTGAGCGATTAGGACTAATTGCATCAAATACTTTAAAATATATCAAACGCCACGGATGGGCTAAATTATTCAATGACAAGTTGTCTAAAGGAGATGACATTGGCAATATTTTGTGCAATTATAAGCTATGGCAATCAAAGGATAAAAACAAGTTGTGGTGGCCCTTTTCAAGCATCATGTCATTGTCGCACGCGGCAGTTAATGAGTACCCAATGCACATACCTAAACTAGGTTACACATATGCAAATTATGAACCTGACACTGTTTTTGATGAGTTTGGAATTCCTTATCCCAGCAGTGACGCTTCCAATCAAGA
>JAANSO010004370.1:0-10177 GCA_036507315.1 Lepidocyrtus fimetarius | reverse complement strand
AAGTGTTAATCAATTTTTTAATGTCAATTGGAGTGATTTTGAAATGAAGTTCGACTTTGGTACATTAAAAGGAATGCCGATGCTAGAGCAATTAGAAGTCAGATTGGAAAAAATGGAAAGCAAAGGTTCAAGAAGTACTGGAGTTGAAGATTGGATTTTTGAAGGTGATCGTTACAATTATTTGCCAACTGGGATTGCCCTGGATTACTTTTACTCTGAGGAAGCTCCAATTTTGTGCAGCAAATTGAAACAATTCACTTTCCAAGGATGGGGCTTGAACCAAGAAGATATTCAACTCGTTTCCGGTTGGTTTCCAAACTTGAATCATCTTAAGGCTGATGTGAATCCTGGCACTCTGTCTGGCTTACTGGGGTGTTGGCAGCGGTTGGAAAAAGTGGATATTCAAACGAAGAGATTGATTTCATTACGGGAGCTGCGTCCGCTTAAGGAAAAACAAAAACGTCTTCGAGTATTCCAAACAATCTTAGGAAATGGGAAATCGAAACCAATTGAGCTGGAGTTGAAGGAGCATAACGGGGTCTTGTACTTCTCTAATCATAGCTCAAAATCCGAATAATGTCTGAATGTCTGCAGTTTTCCCCTCAACTTCTATCAGCATTCGTAGCGAGCATTGAAAATATATTTCAAATGTTAATTAATACTGTAGATAATGTTTATAAAAGCATTTGATTTTCTAAAACTTCGAAACCTTGAAACTTTTAATAAACCAGATGCAGGAATATTAATTATGACTTGAATAATGCTTAATCGTGAGTGCACGTAAACTAATAAAAAATGATTAATTAATACAACCAGAATGCATATTAACTGTACTAATGTATCCGTTGAGAGTTTATTTAATTTTGGTAATGACATTTGTTTGTGTGACTGGAAGACAAAGAGTGCTCATAACTTTAATTAACACGTATCGTATCAACTTTAATGACAATTAAGTTAAGACAAAAAGCAAAGTTTAGCATAGAACTATAAATCTCACAATGCCCCAGTATTTTGGTTAGAATGTGCGGGATTTTGCGTATTCAAACAGCACATTGCATTGCATAGCTGCAGCCAGCAGCAGACAAGTGACAAGTAAATAGTTAATTTTAACTTTAATTATTTAATTGTTCATAATTAACAGTAAAATCTTTAACTTAAGCCTTCAGTTTATCGGCTGTAGTAGTTAGCGAAGGAATTGCGTTGAAAATTAAGTAAACATGGAAGATTTCTATCCATTCACGAGTAAAGGTAAGAACAATTTAATTATCTCAAGGCTCATTTAAGTAATTAAGATAATAGTTAAATTGAATAAGGGCATGTTAAACGTGTAAAATTCGAATTGGTGGGTGTCGACAGTTGGGGGTCAACTTGGGGCCTTTTTATATGGCTTTACTTTTCTCTTTAACCCAATTTCTTATTTTTTTAGATGTTCCAAAGCTCTTTTCTCTTGCAAACGAGGGTCTAATGGAACTGGATACGTGGGGAAAGCAAAGTAAAGAAAATGCTATTTCCTTTCTCCTCCCCTTGGTTATCGACCTGTTGGACAATGTCGAGATGAGCCGAGCATTAAAAGACGATTTCCTGGAGAAGTACGATGGAAAGAATGAAGCAAAAATAAGTAATGGATTCTGGAAGATTTTGGAGGCTTATTTGGAATCAAACAATGGAACCGGAAACCTGCTACGAATAATTAAAGTTTTGACCAAAAATGGCTACAAGGATTGTGCACGTGAGTAAAATAAGAAAATTCCATAACGTGCTGTTAAATATAAATCTATGATTAATTGTATTTCAATTGTTTGTAGAGAGATTAGAGCCACTACTTACGCGCTATTCACTTCCGCTTTCTTCTGGAGGGATTATGAATGAAAATACTTACTCTGCATCAGATAGTTTTTTAATTGCGGTTGAAGAGAAAGGTCCTAAGAATTGCGTACCTTTTTGGAATGTTAACTCGGTGGAACGTGCTCTCCAGAATTCTGTTATCCTTGAGGAAATCTTCAAAAAGCTTCAACCGAAGGAGCAGAAAACATTTCGTATGGTGTCTCCAACTTGGAAAGAAGAAACCCTCCCATTCTGGAGAAGAAATGCAACAATATTAATTCACGTGAGTTAAAGGCAGTCTCAATTAAAAACATAATGGCAACATTTAAACATTTTATTATTTTTAGATGTTAGACAAGCCTAAAGAGTACAATAACGGTGTAGTACTGGAATTCTTCATGAACGTTATGGAGCAGAATTTAATTCTGGAGGGTAGAAAAGCCGGCACGATTTCACAAGGGAAAGATAAAGATGTAGATATCGTTGGAAATAGGAAAAAACGTTGGCTATCACTTAAAGATACAGGAGATTACAACTTGAAGAATTATCCTTTTCATTCCTATCAACTGTCATATGCGGAGTGTGACGATTTTGGTGGAAAAATTGAAGGCACAACTCCATTTACTTGTGGACCAAAGGAAAACAAATTTTGGAAACTGTGCGGTCCTTACATTGAGAACTTGCAAATTGATAATGCTTGGTTTAACAGTACCGTGGAGGAAAAGTGCTTACTCAAGATTTGCGAAACTCTTATGGACATTTGTCCAAATCTGAAACTGTTGAAGATTTCGCGCTCCTGTTTTTGCGATGATTTTTCCGAAAGCTCTTCTTCTAGTTCCCCTAGTTCCCCTGAATCTGACGAAGAGGAAAGAGAAAGGATTGTTGAGAGGAAAAGACAAGTCAAGCGGAATAACTTAGTTAAAAATAAAAACCCCACAGCTGCTGCTGTTAATCTTCACACTTTAATTTTCGGAGCGGATATCGAAGACGAGGAAGAAGATTTCTTGAGGAAGCTCTTGGTCCTTTGTCCTAAGTTGAAGGTAACCTTGCAATGAATCAAAGTAATTACTACGTAAATTATTCATATTTTATTTCTGGCGGAAATATTTTCATTTCTGTATTGTAGACATTATGTTTTTTGGACTGGGGAGAGCAAATTGACGCACTTCTTTATCCCACTATTAATGGAGAGTACATCAAGTTGAATAAATTAGTCATCAATAAATGCACCTACCCTGTTGAGTTGCTTTCCCTACGACATTATACTGAAATGCTGGCCAAAAATAAGTTTGATTCTCTGCAACATCTCCAGCTCGGATTGAATTTAACTGATGCAAGGTCCACTCACTTTGATTTGTATGCTGCATTGGCGCAAACCAGCCACAGTTTGAGAACACTTGAGTTGAATATAAAACCGTCTGTAGACGACGATTTAAGTGGAGAAAGAAAGTGGTTCACTGATTTGTCCCTGTATTCATTTCCTAACTTAATTAAATTCAAGTTGGTCATTGATTTCACTGAATTGAAATATACCCGTCCAGCCTTTAATGTCAACTGGAACAATTTTGCGTTGAAGTTCGACCTTGCTACATTAAAAGGAATGCGGATGTTAGAACAATTAGAAATTAGGTTGGAAAACATGGAAAACAAAGGATTAAGAACTCCAGGAGTTTACGATTGGGTCTTTGAAGGTGATCGCAACAGGTTTTTGCCAACTGGGATTACTCTGGATTATTTTTACTCAGAGGAAGCTCCAATTTTGTGCAGAAAATTGAAACAATTCACTTTCCAAGGATGGAGCTTGAATGAGGATGATATTATACTTCTTTCCGGTTGGTTTCCAAACTTGAATCATGTTAAGGCTGAGGTGAATTCTGACACTCTTTCCAGTTTAGTAGGATATTGGCAGCGGTTGGAGAAACTGGATATTCAAACGGAGAGATTGATTTCATTTCGGGAATTGCGTCCGCTTAAGGAAAAGCAAAAATATCTTCGAGTGTTCCTGACAAGCTTAGGAAATGGCGAACTAGTAGAGTTGGAGTTGAAGGAGAATAACGGGGTGTTGTACTTCTCAAATCATAGCTCAGAATCTGAATGTCCCGAATAATGTCTCAAAGTTTTCACTTATCGTTAACTTCTATCAACAAGCAATATTATTGCAGCAAGCATTGAAAATATATTAATATTTATTAATAGAATGTTAATTAAATGTAGAAAATTATTCGTTAAACGTGCCAGGTGCAAACCAATCATGTAATTCTCTATTATATAAGTACTTTTATTGACTAATCCTTGGAAGTCTTGAAACTTTAAACTAGATGCATGAATGCCTTAAGTGCTCGTAAACTAATAAAAATGATTAATTAATACAACCAGAATGCATATTAACTGTACTAATCTATCCGTTGAGAGTTTATTTAATTTAGGTAATGACATTTGTGTGATTGGAAGACAAAGAGTGCTCATAACTTTAATTAACACGTATCAACTTTAATTACAATTAGGTAAAGAGAGCAATTATTAAATGATCTTGATCAGATAAAATTTTAAGGAATATTTAATGCAGCGCAGTAGCAGTAGAAATGATTGCTCCAACAACGAAGAAAATCAGTCCTTTACAGGAAGTCAGAGTAGTTCCATCATTAAAACCAGGTTCTGGCACTGTAAAACAGACAAAGAGGGTTTTATTAACCTATGGAAATGCTAATTTTTAAATTGCTTATATGACTGAGGTAACATCTTACATTTTCTGTCATCATTGCAGAAATCTGTGTCACAGTAACAAACGTCGGTTATTTCGTACAGCTGAAATCCTTGACGTTCATCTTGACCAGTTGTATTCACCAAGTTCTTGTCTGATTTGAATCCAGTTTCGTTTCCAGATACTCCCCCTGATAGAGAAGAAGACGGGGTGACATCAGAATTTTCTTCATTCTTGTTTCCCTCCATGGCTCCATCACCTTCTCCTGTATCCCTTCTTCTACGGTCGTTTCGATAATTGTTCCACGGTCCGGGTCCACCCCCTCCATAACCTCCTCCTCCACAGCCCGCTCCTATCTCCCTATCCATTTCACATTTACACTGCTTATGATTTTTATCAGCTTCATAGTCTTCTTTAAAACAGCCTGTCGGGTAAATATCCAGCATACACTTTATCAATTTCTTAGGATAAGCCCCAACGTTACCGCATCCCCGTTCAACACCTTTTTTACCGATCCTTCTCAAGCAAAACCGATCACATTCCACAGTTTCCGAAAAGCTTAGGTCGGTACAGCCCGGGTTGATTGTTAGACATTGATGGCACTTCAGACCTTAAAAATAAACCAATATCAATCAGCTGAAGCATTGCTACTTCAAAATCACTTTCAAACTCTATTTTATCGCTTATCAAAACAGCTTACCTTGAGCAGTCTTATCTGGAAGGATCTCAACTCCGATAATCAACCCCAACAGGAGGAGCTTCAGCCAAAGGCGCTTATCCATTCTCAACAGGAACAACAGCATGGCCAGGACCGGAAACCGGAAGACTGCAGCGATTGCTTTATAACTTTGCAGTTTTCAACTTTTAATGTTTCCAAACTAATTAAAAATCAATAGATCAGTTAAATATTATTATGATTTAATTGAATAGCTCGAATAACAGAAATTAATCTTGGTAAAATCAATCAGAGCAGCAAACGAAAGCCGGAAGGTCAAAAAACACGGATATTAACGAAATAATTGAATTTGAAATTGCCGCTTTTATTGTTGCTTACGGCTACGGTAGCTCACATTCAAAATAAAGTAATTACGATTAATTTTTAATGACAATTTAATCTAGGCGAACAAACAAATATTAATTTGTTTTGTGACTAGTCCTACCATAACAACTATTTTGAAGGCTTACTTTCATTTTGTGATTTCCAAGTAATAATTTTCTCCAAAACTTTCTCCAATAGGAATAATAATTGCCTTGTTATTTCGTTTTTAACTTAAAAAGAAGCATTCCGTGACATATAACTTTAGCATTCTGACATTATCGTTAGACTAAACCGGAAGTGCTTCATAGCGCCACTTTTTATCTCTGCGAAACAATGCTGAGCGACAGATTTTACAAAATTTTGGCAACTTTTTCCCCAATTTGTGAAAGCTTTGGGGCAATGCCACTTCACTATGATATTCCCTCCAACACTTTCACTTCCCCATCCGCCAAAACCATTCGTCGATTATATTTAACCGGATTTCTACTTGTTTTCTTCTTCCTCCACGTTATTTTCCAAGCCATTCATAGAAAATCTATTGGAGATCTTGATCAACTTCATTTTAATCGTTATTTTCGCAACCGTCACAGTTCTCAATTTAATAATTGTTTTTATTTTCATTTGGCAAAAGGACGATGTCCTTGAAATGGTCTCTGGCTTTCTCCAGTATTGTGCACACATGAAGGACTTTCTCCTTCGGGAATTTCACCCAAATTGCGCGATTTTAAATAAAATTGCGGATGCATTTTCCATTCTTGTTGGGATTTCGGTAATTAACGGCTCTTTGATTTTGATCTTGTTCTCTATGGTGTTTCCACGGAATCCTGTGACGATTTTAAATGTGAGCTCAAATAAATACTTGCAAGTTCCGCTTTGGATGTTTCACGTGATTATTGGAAACTACATGGCTGTTGTTTTCTACATGACCTTCGGAACGTTTGTGTTCTTCACCGGAAATATTTTCATCCATTTGACGCCGTTCATCGTCCAAGAGTTCCGAATGGGAAATCGGTATAAAACAAAGAACATCCTGAGAAAACCGGAAGTGCTAATTGTGAACTATCGAGCCACGCAAATTATGTGCAGATTGGCGATGAATGTGTACGGCTGGGCTTTAATTCCATTACAGGGGACTTTCCTTTGTCTCGCGGTGTTTTGTAATGTGGCGCTGATTAGGAATTGGAATGGAATGGCGATGACTACAAAAGGGATGGTCATTCTGTGGGGCTTTGGAGGGTTGTTTATGTGGTCTTTGGCACTTGTTTGTGGAGGGTATTTGCATGGAGAAGGGCAGAAAGTTTTGAAGTCTTGGGGAAATGTACAAGGGGGAGAATGGGGCAGGGGTTGGAATGTAAAATTGATGAGGAAGTTTCGAGTTAGTTGTAAACCATTTATGGTTAATTACGGAAGCTTTTTTATTGTTAGGAAAGTGACGGTTTTGATTTTCATTGGGAAAGTTACGCAAGGGACGTTAGAGACGTTGCTAATTGTTTCTAAATACTAAAATAATTATCAAATCATTAAATAGAAAAATCATAAGACGTGTAACTAATTTAAAAAGTTGATATTTTCAAATTAGGTTTTTGTTTAAAATAAAATTAAGGACATACATCAATAAATATTTCATTCAAATCAATTATTTAGTAGACAATTATTGTACATAATTGCCCTTGCCCTATAACTGTTAATAATTCAAAAATAATTCCAAATGATTAGCCTGTTTTTAATTTGATTTGTAATTGATTTAGTAGACTGATCATTTAAAATTGTTAGCTATTTGAATTACACGTGGAGAAAGTTATGAGATTTAATAGCATTTAAATATCATTTAAATAAAACTAATTAAAATCCAAACCTTTTATAAAATCAATTTTAGTTTAATAATTTAATCTAAAGTCTCAAATTTATTATGTAAGGTAATACATAAGTCATTGAATGTCTCTTGTAAAAAGTTTAAAAGTCATTTAGACATGTTCTGTATTCTTTAAGCCGTTGTACATAAAAAATTGGTTAAGGTTTTTCAATAAAATTGATTTTTTTGAAGTTTGACTAGGAAGTTTTGGACATATTGACATAAAAAATATTTGCTAAGCGTATTACTTTCTAGTCCAAGTCGAGTTAAAGTTTACTTTAAAATATTTTCAGCTACTCTGCAATATCAGGAGAAAGCTTATAAAGGCTATTAAAGTGCAAATAATGTTAAGCTATCGTGTATTTTGGGTTTTGAGGTTAACTTCCCCAATTATAGAGTTTTTTGGAGGACTTCCCCTCCACTACAATAGAAAACTCCGGTTGTACACTCCTCCACTCCCCCATACCCTCCAGGTCATGTACTTAAATACATTCCTTTTGATAGCTTGGATCCTATTCGCTTTCAAGCAAACCGTTAAATTCTATGTTGAAAAAGACGTGGACTCGTTTAACTTACTTTTACTGTTTTTAATCGCCATCTGCGTCCCATTCCTTTTTGTGTTTATTTTTATTTACCAAAAAGACGAAGTTCTTGCGCTGACTTCCGGTTTTCTCCTTTATTGTCGTCATATGGAACGTTATTTCCTCCCGAAATATCATCCAGATGTTGCGAAACGTAATAAAATCATGGATTTTTTGTCTTTAGTGATTGCTCTGATTATTTCCGGTTCGGGGTGTATGCTTGCCCTGTTCTATATCGCTTTTCCTTGGAATCCCACCTCTGTTTTGCATGTAATTCCTGAAGACTATCGAAATATCACGGAGGTTGTTGTTGGGATATTCTGCGTTGGAATTTACATTGTTGGCACTGTTTATTTAGTAATTGGAGCGTTTGTCCTTTTTTTCTTCAATTTTTTCCTGACTTTGACACCCTTCATCGTCCAGGAGTTTCGATTGGGAAGGAAGAAATATAAAACCAAGGGGGTTCTAAGGTCACCGGAAGTGCTAATGCGGAGCTATAGAATTACCCAAGTTTTGTTTCAAGTGGCGATGGAAGTGGCGGGGATTTATTTAGTGCCTGCGCAAGGAGCTTTTATGTACACGGCTATGTTTTCCAATGTAACTTTATTTCTAAACTGGAGAGTGCTGCATTCCAGTACGAAATGTGTTTTTATTGTTTGGGGGTTTGGAAGTATTTTGTGCTGGTCTTTCTTCTTGGTTTGTGGGGGGATACTGCATAGTTTAGGACAGAAGGTTTTGAAATCTTGGGGAAAGGGGGAGGAGGAAGGGAGTGGATGGGGGGAGTTGAATAGGAAAGTTATGAAAAAGTTTAGAAGGAGTTGTAAACCAATTATGGTACATTACGGGACTTATTTTGTTATTAAGAAAATTACGGTTTTGATTTTTATGAGGGGGTTGAGTAGAGGGACGCTTAGGACGTTGCTTATTTTGAAAAAGAATTCGCATCATTAATTATTAAAAAATAATTGAGTATTAATATCCTATACCTGTGGTGAAAGTATTTAGGGGCATTATGAGAACGTTCTTTTTTTAATTAATTGACTTAAATGATATTAAATGATAATTTTTTGTGAATTTAATACGAAATTAAATGACTTTTGGTTACAGCGTTGCCTATTGAAATACATGTTTTAGGTTAACTTATCCAATTATTTTAAAAATTATAAAAAGCCATTATATTTTGATGAATACTGTAGTTGTTTTAAAAATTAATCATTATTTGATTCATTTGATGCCTAGTAAGTAGTAACTTGTTTTTTATGAAAGTTAAGCAAAAATATTATTTTAATATTAATAAAGGAGTATTGACTAAGCATTTTAATTCTACTTGTTTTTTGCTTTAATCAACACCCGTAAATCAGCTTCCCTATAGCTAATGTCCCCCCTTAGGGGGGACAATTTCAGTACTACGCTTTAATCTATCACGTTGATCTTTGATTTTCGTTGTTCCATGTACCATGAATCATGGTTAGCAGCACCTTTTCATATTAAAGTGCTTTGCAATGAGTTTATAAAAAGCAGACTATAAAAACCGTAAGAGTTTTATTATGCGAAAATAATTTGCTTATTCGATGACCGAATCTTTTGCCTGTGCTTTCTCTTTTGTAGTTTTGTTTAATACAAATTTTAATTGTATTTCTACTATTGAACCTACTGAATATCAATCACATTTTTTATAAAAATATTTGAAATCAATCGAATTATTCGTGATTGTCCACTGTTTGAAAAATATCATAAAAGCTTGTTTACTCTGTGGGGGTAAAGTGACACTTGTACAGTGACTTGTAATTTTCCTTATTTTTCAATACATTGCAAACTAGAAATAATCAAGGGTTAATTCTCCTGTTTCTCCACAATCTTTTAAAAGCAAAGGTAACTTCCTCTTGTTCGCTGGTACCTTGCAAAAAACAGCAAGCCTGATTAAGGAGCATAGTAATTAAACTAAAGAAAATTGTTTTCGTAAACGATTAAACATTTTCAATTAAAAATGTCTGTGATGAGTATTAAGGAACTTTTGATCATCAACGAATGAAAACAATGCATATTATTTTCTGTTTAACTTAAGGTACCTTGAAGGGTACAAAGGTTTGGGGATTAGGGATTATTTTTATGTAAAAATACAAGAAAAAGGGTCTGATAAAATTTGAGTATGAATGGCTGCATTGAATGACCTCAGCCAT
>JAANSO010004369.1:0-10179 GCA_036507315.1 Lepidocyrtus fimetarius | reverse complement strand
CCAAGAAATCAATTTGACGTTCATGAAAATCTATTGAAAATTTAATGCAAAAATAGGGACATAAAAGGAAAGTAATGGAGGGATCGAAGATAGTTGCAAATTTAGTTCCTTTTTGTTTTTCTTCATAGCCCGTTCAACAATATATTTTGCTATAATTTGACAAAATCGAACAAACGGTGTACTACTAATTAAAACCATTTTTGCTACCATTTCCAAATAATACTTTGAGTAATTAACATGCCCCATCACGCCGATACGATGTTGAAGGGAAGTCTGGCCGTTAATGAGGCATTAAAGGAGTGAAAAATAATGAGTGCTGACATATTTACGGAAAAATTGGACGAACTAGAATCGAAAATATTTAAAAAGCGAGAAGAACCCGGATCCGGACTTATGTCATTCAAATCAAATCCAGAAACAATAAGGAAAGTTCACAAAGATTTAGAAAGAAGGCTAGGTCCAAGAAAAATTAAATCCGAAGCGCAATTTAATCTCGCGGAAATAAAACAAGTTGCAGAAATTGTTGATGAGCTTTTAGAAAAAGGACTAAAGAGTGAGTGAAGCTTAAAATATTTTATAACAACTGCGCTAACAGACCTCAATTGCTAGTATTTATAGTATTAATTAGCACCAAAACCTAAACCGCGTGTGTGTATATCTTCTATTTTGTTATGGCAGTGACTAGTTCTGAAACTCGAGTTGCTCCCGCTGCCCCATTAAATCCTCCAAAGAGGCAGCAGCTATACGAGCAGACACCTCCTCTTCCCCGAAGGCCTTCAATAGTTCATAGAAATGGATCCATGCAATCCGACGACCCACTTCGGGGCATATACATGCTACCTTCAACAATCGACCTGGAAAGTTCTGTACAAAACGGAGCAAAAGGTACTTCAATCTTCGGCAAAAAAGAAATCATTCTACGGAGAATCAATATATTTTTCTGGAAAGATTGTTGCCAATATCTTGGCAGCAATTCAAATTGCATTGATCCTCCTCTTTGCAATATTCATCCGCTATGAAGAGGAATATGTGAATGCGGTGTCCAGAAGTTATCTGGAATCTCAGAAGCCCACTCAACGGCCAAATTATGATAATGACTTTTACAACCCAAGCAATAACAATAAAAATACTAATTATGAACGCCAGGATGATCGAAATGGCTATAACAGTAATAACAACAATATTTACTACAATAATATCAACCGCATGGAAGAGGACAGATATTATGGGTCAGGCTCCCAAAATTCACCAGTTACAATGCCTCCTCTCATGCTGGAACCGCCACAAAACTTACATCAATATTATTACTGTAAGTGAAAACCATCAAAAAGAATAAATCATTCTAATAATTTTAAATTAGTGGGATGGGCTACTCAAAGCAATGGTAATAAAGCAATAGTGGAAGGCAGAAAGTGCTAAATAAAACTACGGTGCTTACGCAGAATTGTCTAGAGTTAAAATGCAATTGAATCTGTTATTTATTTTTATTTCCCTACTCATTTTTAATTCATTGCTAATTGTGTAAAAGTAAAATGTAGCACTAGGTATAAGCCTATATGCCTACCATTTGTTTTACTTTAGCAATTCTGATAAATCGTCTCTGGCTCTTGACTTTTAGTCAACCATATCAGTCAGTCCAGTACCAATTGCTGCTAGCTTACTTCACGTTTATTTAATTTTTTAAAAGTTACTTTGATGTTTATTTTTATATGAATCTAAACGAAGGTTGAGTATGAGGTGAGTTCAAGGTGAGGGAGAAAGAATTTAAAATGATATGTGTAACAAACAGCGGCAGCATCAACTTTCCATTCATATTCACATCACAATAACAAAGCATTTCTTCGGAATCTTATCTTGTGATGCAATCTTCAATGTCAGCTTTCAAAGCGTGCATAATAAGCACGGAACACTATTATTAGATTTAAATACTAATCGTACGAATATAGGTATATAGATGTGTTGTTCATTTAACTGCAAAAATTTGCGATATAATCTACAAATATATGGAATACGATTATCCGACAAAATAATAAAAAAGAAAAGTGATTTTCATGTGCTTGTTGAATGAATGAATGTTGCAAATTCTATTTAGATTATTTTGCGAAAATCTTCAAGTTTACTTGATTTGCCAGTCTTGCTACGATAGTAGCGTCTGTTAGGTCACACCCGGATTTAAAATTAGTTTCTTATTTTGCCCCAGATTGAGACGGGCTTACTTAGTAGATCCAAAATGAATCTTGAAAGCTGCAAATTTTCCAGTGTCGTAATAATAATTGAGTTGGTGATTTTTATCATTTTAATTTGTCTTTCGCATTATAATCCGGATGCAAATGGGAGTCACATAAAACATTCGGTCATTCCTGCCTACGGCGGGGAAGCTCCAAAAGATAACCCAATTCATAGATATGACTCTCGTAAATCAATTCAAAAATAATTAATTAGATATAGAAACGTGTTTTCCTAATTTACGCGTTGCAAATTGTAGACAAAACTTGAATTTTAAGTTAAGAATTAATTTGTAATTTGTTTTCCTTGTAAATGTAGTTTTCCAGGATGTCCATGTCATGATCTTTGTTGGTTTTGGATTTTTAATGACCTTTCTCAGAAAATATGGATATTCTGCGGTTGGATATAACATGCTTATTGCAGCCATTGCAATCCAATGGTCAATCATTTGTCGAGGGATTTTTCATCATGATGAAAGGGGAACCATATCAATTGATGTCACAACGTGAGTTTACCGAAAAACATGCATGCGTTTTCTTGTAATTATTAGTTCAGTTCAGGTAGTTACTTAATGTTTAATAAGACAGATTAATTAACGGTGACTTTGCGGCGGCAGCTGTGCTAATCACTTTTGGAGCTGTCCTTGGCGTGACAAGTCCACTTCAGTTGGTCATTGTTTGTATCATCGAAGTGTTTCTCTATGCACTGAATGAATACATTGGAGCTGAACTACTTAAGGTTTCTAAATAATGTCATTTTGCATAAAAACAACGGTTTTGGACATACTATATTATTAGTCCAGTTCATCATTATCATGAACCTTGTATTTACGCTAATTTATTTGTGACAGGCAATTGATATTGGAGGCTCCATGTTCATTCATACTTTCGGTGCATATTTTGGTCTCTCTATGAGTCTTGTCCTGAGGAAAAATGCGGATTGTGAGAGTAGCAAAGAGGGAGCTACAATTACATCAGACCTGTTTGCCATGATTGGTATTGTTGTTATCTCTTTAAAATTTAAAGATTGAAGAAAGCATTAGTTATTAAGAATTGCTGCTGCTGTACCCTATATGTAATGCATGTAATGTCAATTTCTAGGAACTGTATTTTTGTGGATGTTTTGGCCATCCTTTAACGGAGCTATGGCGGTAAGGAGATGACCAACACAGGGCAGTAATTAACACTGTTTTGTCTCTCACGGCTTCATGTGTTTTTACATTTGCTGTTTCTGGCTTGCTTTCACCGGACAACAAATTTAATATGGTTCATGTCCAAAATGCTACACTTGCTGGTAAATTATCTAATCGTAATCTACTATAATGTCTCTGTCCATTTCTTTGGAAAAAATGAATCCGTGATTCATGAATTGCAGGCGGGGTTGCTGTTGGAGCTGTAGCCGATTTGATGATAAGGCCATATGGAGCTTTAATCATTGGAGCATTAGCTGGAACACTGTCTACCGTTGGATATACTTACATAACAGTAAATCTTATAGTAGTTGATAAAATTCACATCCTCTAATTGTGAATAGTGCAAAAAATCTAATATCATTTTCCTTCTGTAGCCATTTTTACAAAGCAAATTGAATTTGCATGATACCTGTGGAGTAAACAATCTTCACGGTATGCCAGGGATCTTTGCTGGGTTGGCAGGTGTGGTAATGGCTTTGATTGCAAGTGAAGACGACTACGGTATCAGGTAAGTGGCCTGACAAACCAATCACAATGACAAGAAAGTGTCACCGATATTTCTGTTTGTGTTTTTTGAAAGTTTGTACAAACAATATCCTGCTATGGCACCACCAATGAATTCTTCCGTTTTGAACGAACTCCGCAAAGATTTGACAAGCATTGAGCCAGGAGATGGAAGGACTGCCGGGTCACAGGCTTTATATCAATTACTGGCACTTGGGGTAACGCTTTGCATTGCAATTGTAGGCGGATCCCTTACAGGTCTTATTATGAGATTCCCGGTGTTTGGACAAGTACCTGATGCCCACCTGTTTGATGATTCTAAACTTTGGGAAGTTCCAGAAGAAGAGGACTCTGCCTCACCTCATTCAGAAATGCAAAAGGCAGGTGAAACGAACCAAACCTTCGAGATGAAAACCGACAAAGAATAGTTCTCATAAATCAACAAATATGGTTTCTTTTAAAAATATGAGTCTATAAATAATATTATCATAGATATTATTATCATCTAAATAGAGCATAATAAAAACTTATAAGTGAGCTGTTGTGAATTTGGTGGCATAACTTCCTGTAACAAAATAATTGATTAAGTACAAATGCAAACAATAGATCATTGTTTTCTACTCTCTTTTAACTCTTTGGAAATGAGATATTTCTAGAGAAAGCATCAAACTGACTCTGAACTGGATTTTTGCATTGAATGTTAAAGCATCGTAAGTTATCGTAAGCCTACGGAACGGAGTTATCGATATACAAGGCAAGCGTCTTCTTTTCATCCGCATTTGGTGTACTTTTGCAGCTTCTTCTACACATGCTTTTTGCGTCTCCCTCGCTTGTTCCAGGAAACTGGAAGAGAAAGAAGATTGATCTAGCAAAATTTGGAGAAAGCAGACAGAGCTTTACCAGCACAGCACACAACAGCATCATCCACTAGAATCTTCTTCGATTCGCATACATAATGGGCAATTTTTTAAAATTCTATTCCTCCGGACACACAGTTCAAATTCCCCTTTCCTACTTTCTCCTTCTTTTATTGCGTGAACGGAAAACTACATCGCAAATTTATATGGGTCCGTATCCAACAGAACGAAGGAATCCAATAAAGAGACCATTTGGCATGTAATGTCAATAACCTTTCTTACCTTTCCTCGTCTACATTTTTAAAAATAATTTAACAGTTATTGTGAGTCAAAATTTCAAGTTCTGTAGTTTTAAAGTGCCAATTGTTTAAACTTTATATTTTTTCAAAAATTGAAAATGGCTTCAGGTATATAATCAAGTTCAAGAAGAAAGTCTTATAAACACTTTTAGAAGGTGTTTAAAAACTAAACAAAGTAATTTCATTTTAGAGTTTGCCGCAATGGAAGGAGATGGGGGTGGGCCAAGGAAACGATACGTGGAAGGTTACACAAATGTCGATGAAGATGAAGGGTAAGAAATTGGATTTAGAAATAGAAATTCATTAAATGATGAATAAAATTAAGTTTGTCTTTTGTCCTCTTTTCTATTTATAACCGTAGAGTATACGGCGAGCTGGAACGTCTAAGGAGCATTGTTGACGTGATGGAAGGGGACCGCAAGAAACAATCGACGTGCTTCAAATTAAGTCTTAATAACGGATCCATGTCAACTATTTTTGGCGTAGTATTCGTGGTGGTTATGACTGTCACTATCTACGCGTTTGTAAGTTTGTTTCGTGCTGTTTCCAAACGATTTTTTCCCATCGAGTAGATATATATTTCAAGGGAAAATAATCAATCAGCGAATGAACGACATGATATTGAGCTACATTTTTATCCATTTTTTGTTCCAGAATTTTTGTTAGCTTTTCATTCCTATTTATATTCTTTTAGAGTTTCAGGGTGATCAATTTGTTTGAAATCAAAGGAAATATTATCATTGCATTTGTAAAATAAAGTGCCAAAGTATGCAACCAAAATCAAAATCGGTACCAAAATTGATGTAAATTGGACCAAAACTACCCCAACTGAAATGTTAATTAACAAAATGCAGACTTTAATGCTTGAAAATGGATTATTATTACTTTGCACAATGCAACTTTACAGATTAAGATGATTGGTTTGTAAATAATGTCAAATCCTTTTCTATAACTAAAATTCAAATATTTGAGTTCTCTTGAACATGCAAAAAATTTCTGATGTGTGAATTGAAAGGTAAAGTAAAAGTACAATTAAGATAAATTGAAATGCATTAGTTAATTTATTTTATTTATGTTAAAATTACATATAAAAATATTTACAATGGTAAAAATACAATTTGTATTATGCACGTATTTCTAAATACAATTATCAGTAAAATAAAGGCACAAAATCAATTTTTGCAAAATTCTATTAATTTTCATTTAAAGCATTGTTGAAAATCTGTCTTATAATAATTTCCGCTGCAAATTAAATATTGAGCAAATTAATTTTAAAGCATATTATAGCTGCATTAAAAAGTATCATGTTTGTCTTTTAGGATGAACATATTTTAAAATTGCATATCACAGGTTAGTACTGATAAAGTAACTGTCGTCAGTCGTCGTAAATACAAAAATGTTTAAAACTGGTCCACATTACACAACCACGTCACACAAACTTAAAAAATGATGTAATTCACAGGTTGCAGGTTTTATATTGATCTAAGCTGTCCAAACTTTGGGAAGCCCCGGAACATTTTCAATCCAAAATCCAAACCGATCCCGAAGATAAATCAGAAGCCATGGAAAAGCAGGTAAGAGTATCCGAACAAGAAATTTTGGAATGGGTCTCGTTTCCCATCCAAAACTCGCAGGAGGAAAGATATAAATCCCTCTTCGTTGACTGTCCCTCAAGTGATGAGGCAGAAAGGCTCACGAGGAATAGTAAGGCGGAATGTGGTCGGTATTTGTAAATAATTAAAAATATTAGGAAGAGGAGTCCCGTGCTGTGGAAGGGTCCCCGGTGTGGGGCATGCATGGCTTTATCAAAAGAATAGCTTCCAGCTGCGATGAAATGATCAACATCAATTAAAGAGGCACCAAGGGCCACCGACAAAAGGTCTTGATTTAATGCCCAAGGAACTGGATCCAGTAAGGACCAACTTAGAATCCCTATGTGTGACGTGGATCACATTATCCAAAACTGCTCTTAATTTTGGACATGATGTTGCCACTTTAGATTCCTCCAACTATATTAAAAATCATTCATACGTAATTTCTTTATGTTAGGGTTCAAATTACCTATTATTAAACATTGACAGATTTTGACTTACATAATCTCCGAAATCAGTATATAAAAATAGTGCAACAGTCCCAAAAACCCGGACCGGGTCCCATTTATAACCCACTTAGGAACATTTTATGATCAATTTGTTAAAAGGCGGCATAAGCCTGCCTAATAATAGATTCACCTATTTTTTGTCAATAGAAAATAACTAAAATTGAATAAATTCACACATAAAACCAAAAATTATCTCCTACAAAAATACTAAGTCTAAGTCTCATATATGTTGCATAGTATTTTTGCCCGTTTGATAAAGGCCAATATTCTTGTTTAATGTAAGGCTTTGATTTCACATTAATTGCAATTAAACCGGGATAAACAGTTTCTAAATTTGTTCTGGTTGACAATGTCAAGTGAAACTCAGCTGTTGCCCCAGATTCTACACTATCTAAACCCTCAAAAATGTCTTCCTTGCATTTCATAGAGCTATTCAGTCTTGTATTGCAAGTGCAACTGCATATTGGATTTGAAAGGCTTAAATATTGACTCTGTCACTATCTTTAGTATGAAAATTTATTCGGATTATCCATTATTTGGCATTATATGATTCTGCTCATTGATTAAAAATCTTATAAATTTATGAAGTAAATTTTGGAAAATTTGTTCGATAATAGTTTTCCGTTTCATGATACTATGAAAAATGTATATAATTTTTCAACATTATAGGCCAACATGTCACTAGTAGTAAAGTGTGACATCTCTCTAAATATAAATCCATTCGTAACCATGATTAGACCAGTAAAATATTTTCATTTGTGGGAAAGCCCATGGTTTTCTCATGAAACTGGGTGAAATTGTTTTCGTTGAAAGTGCTTTAATTCTTGCAATTTCCCATGAGTAACATATCTTCTTGACTTTGTTTAGCAATCAAATATCAAGTGAGTTTGCGATACAAATCAGTTTAAATTTTGAAAGCAACTTAAAAACAATGCCATTCCTCCTTCAGTCATACCACAAAAAGGCATTGAAAGCTTATTTCTTGGAAGAGGTTCGCTTCCAGTCAGAAACAAGGAAATATGAGATAAAATACAGGAATCTTTCGTGGCTTGCATTCCCACTTTATCTTAAAAGCAGTAGATTTAGAAAATGTTGAAAGTAGGTGGGAAATGACAGCTCAATAAAGATTATCTTCTAGATTCTAGCTGCTACGTATAAAATGTATGACGCTATTTCTACTCTCATAATTAATATTGAGATTGTTAAATTTCCATCTCTATCAAGTAAGATGAAAAGATTAGCTTGAAAAGAGCAAAATGATAAGAAAATTGTGCATTTCTTCATGAAATGACTAAAACCATGTACCTTTCTTAATCCTTTAAATGCTTAGACATGTTGGCATTGGCATTCACCATTTAATTTCTTACACTAAGGAATAAGCCGGAAATTCTGCTACTTCTATACTGGCTTTTGCATGACTTTTGCTCACAATATTTGGAAGGATTAGTCACTTGCGCACCAGTTGCATATATTTACCAGCCACTCTATAGCAAAAAATAAGTCGAAACGGAGGAGACTGCAATATTTGCAATGTTAGAGCTTTGCACAATACTATTATGATAAAAAATCTCCGGCTTATAAAAGCATAATGCACAACAACAGGAACAGAAGCGGCTTTTGTGATATGATATGAGAAAGCAGAATAAGCTGGATTGTAGGTATTATTTCAGTGGTTGATTTGACTACTCATTCACTGCAAAGAGCAAGAAATAATGTTTGAAAAAAGGCTTGTGAGAAGGAAAGAAAATTTAAATATTGGAAGAAGTAAAAGGGGAAAAGAAACATAAAAGAAGAGTTAGTTCCGAACCGCAACTTCATTGACGTAGACCTGCGGTGTATAGAGAAATACTTGAGCAAGGATATTGAGGCTGACCAAGATTTAACTTTCTTCGTAGTAATTTTTTCCGATTGTTTGTTTTATTTTTGTGATACATAAATCTGAAGAAAGGAGTGGCGTCAGTGCTTCTATTGAAGGAGAATATAGTACAACAGTTTCCTTGTCTTATTGTCAGTTTTTAAACTTGTGAAATCAAAATGACAGCAGTTGATCCAGCTTTTGAGGGAGCCGGCTCAAAGCCTGGAAGGGAAATTTGGAGGATTGAGGTATATCAATTAATACTTAATACTGATTATAAAAACCTGTCACTATATTCTTATATTGACTTATTGGATTTCATGAATTTTTCTAAGGTACAGTTTCGAAAAGACAACATTAAGGTTTTATAATTATCATTACAGTTGAGAATGTTTGCAAACGGTTTTATTCTCTCTTGCGTTTAATGGCACATTTTTGATATAGTATGCATTATACTAAGTAAATCATTTCCTGTATGTTTGTCATTAGCATTCTACAATAAAGCGGAAGTGTTTCTGGAATTAGTGCAGAAAATTGTCGATTTTCTTTTGGATTAAATTTGAGTAATTAAGATTTTTATCTTTTATATACTTATAGCAAATACTCGTGTTGAGGAGATGTTTCAAAATATTGCCAACTTGTAAATGTAGGCAATAAAATCCCGGAAATAGTTTAATAGTCACGGATTAAGGCACATTAGAAAGTTTTACATTTTAAAAGCACTTGCGTATAAATTGATTTTCATTTGTAGAATTTTTTCGTGATAAAATACAGACAATTAGTGATTGTTGACGATCTGACTAGCTTATAGCTATTGAACCATCAAAACAAGTTTGAAGTTTTTCAAAGCCTTTTATCAAATAATGTCAAGAAAATGTGACACAGTTTGCTAATTTGGAGAAGCAAATCTTTCCAAAACGTCGCCCTTTGTCGTTAGAAAAGGTTATTGTCATTCACTTTTGCTTTCAAGCGCAGCAAAGACCTTTTTTCTCATCTGCAAATCCGTTCTTCGAATTTCTTATTGCTTTTTGGAACTCTTCCCCATTTACTGTTTAGGTGTGGGAGAAACGTTAAACGTCTCGCATTGCCCTGCTACGCTTCTTCTATCCATCTATAAATACACGACTTAAATCTTTTCACTCGCA
>JAANSO010004368.1:0-10182 GCA_036507315.1 Lepidocyrtus fimetarius | reverse complement strand
AAATGATATGATTTAGGGGGGTAGGTAGGTAGGGGTCCGCAAAAATCACAAACGATCATTAAGGGGTAGGTAGGTAGGTAAAACACGTTTTTTGCGATCATATAATTGTTGAACCTTCCCTATACGCATTGATGTGGGTAACCCAATAAAATTGCAAAGAACAAAATGCTATTATGCTAATGGATACGCTGTTTGTGGTGAAGGAACGTAAAGAAAGCTACTACTACCGCTGCTGAATCAAATAAATATGATGTTTTTAAAAAGCTTACAGTAATTACAAAATATTTTTATTCAATCATTTGTAATCTTTTTAGATAAAAATCTTTTAAACTTTGGAATAAATAGAAGGGCTGTATCTCGTTTGTCATTTTTTACGAATTTCAACAATTTTTGCAGCTTTAAAATAATTTGAGCATCTAGTTCATTCTTTTTGTATTTTTTAATTCGAGTCAGCAACTGTTTTCGACCATTTTCTGTCTCCAGTTTCGCTTTGAATTTTTTGAAAAACTTTGTCCACCTTTCGTTTAAGACTATCTTTTTACCTACTTTTTGTGTCAGTTTTTTCTTCTTGTCCTGTTTATTTTTCTTCTCACTGTCCCTTGGTGGTATGTTTACAGGTATGCCTAGGTCTTCTTCTTCTTCATCCTTTGCATAGTTAGAACTCTTGTCACGTATTCCAGATGAAGTGCTCGGAATGTCTGAATGTAAACTCTTTTCGCCTTCTTGAGAGGTTCCAAATACCCCTTCAAGCATTTTGCCAAGTTTGCCTGCACCAATACCTCTGCTTTCATCTTTACAAAGTAATCTCTCGTAACCGCTGCTGCTCCTGAGAATTTTAGTTTAAACAGAGCAGTAAGTCAACACAGCTATGAAATTATCAAAAAATGACAAAAGTTGCAAAAATTCATTGTATTAATAAAAGAAAAATACCCAATTGACACAGACTTGAAAGGAAAGCCTAATATTTTTTCAAGCCATGTAAATACGTCGTTTGGGAAATCAATATCTTGTAGCCAGTTGTCAGCTTTGGTAGGATTCAATAGCGAAGCTAGCGTACAAAGCCTGGGGTAAATCTGATTTGCATAGTCCTCAACTATCCCGCTGGAGACAACCCTGTTAAAACAAACATTATGTAGTAAACTTGCTCCCCAAATGAATTAAAAATACAAGAGTAAATAGTAGTTTCTCAAAGTCAAACAATGTTTCTTCATCATCTTACCAAAGTCTTGATAAGATTCCTACAATGATTAAAGAGTCGGCAGGATGATGGGAACAACTGATCAAACCTAGCCAATATCCCACACTCCTTTCACATTCGTACTTAATCTACATTATTTGATAAAGAAAGGAAACGTTAGGAAGTTAATTACATCAAAGAACATTTAAACTACACGACAAAGGACATTCAACTTGAATCCCGTCACGATTTGACAAGAAAGACAAGCACGAACCAACAACTTGTTCCCACTACTACCTTCTTCCTTCCTTCATAATATCCTTCTCTTTACTTAAATGTGTTAAATTTCATGACATCTTTTAAATGAGGACTTTTCTTTAAAGCAAACATTTACTTTTGAAAGGAGCAGGAGATCACGCAGCGTTAGATATATGACCCAGTTGGACCACTGCCGGCTCGGAAGACGGATTTCTTTCATGTTACCCTTGTTACCCTTGACATGTTCCATCTTCTTCCTACCCGACTCCTGTTTCCCAACCTTGTTCCTCTTCTTTGGAATTGCCGTTAGTTCATCTGATGTGAAGGCATCCTTAAATTTGCAAAAGTCATCCCAACAACCGTTCGACTTCCACCTTGTAACCAGTGTCAAAATTCTTTGAGCCAACATGAGTGCTTTCTCAAGTCTTAGTTGAGTACCTTTTCTAATTATAAAAGCTTTCAGCAGTTCTCCCTCGTAGGAAAACGTCGCTGACTTTTCATCTATTTCACAGTCCTGGAATTTGGAACATGTTTTGAAAATGTCCCTGTTGTACACACACAAAGAGTAACAAAGAGTTTTAGAAGATGTGTATTAAAAACAACACTGTTCATTTTGTTTGACATAAAACTTGTTACTTCTTTTTTACTACTACAAAACACAAATTTTATAATACTTTAGAAGAGTAAACAAATTACCTTCTCCTTTCCATGTCTTCCACTAAAACCGTTACAAAAGGTGGAGCAGCCAGCTTTTCCCGTTTATTAAAAATGTCAGTGGACATTTTCCCATTTATTTATTATTTTTAATTATTATTAAACAAGGCAAAAAGCCATTAACTTTAATTCTCTTTGTTCACACGTACAATCCTCTTTCAAAGTGGGCCAGTTACATAATTTGACGTAATTATTATTTAAATGCAGATGATGTCATTAATTCTGAGAAAACAGAGAGTGACTTTTATTTTTATCAAAACACTTGTTTAAAAAGCACATGTGAAAAGGCATAGACAAGAGCTTGCGCGCCACTAACTTATGAATTGGAGAGAGGAAACAAGCTCGCAATAAATGAATGTTGCACCTTTTTTTCTCTCAAGAAGCACAAAGAGCAAGCTAATGAAGCCTGTATGTATCGCATATTTGATGGATAATTTAATAATTCTATGCAAAAAAACTAAGAAATAAGTAATGTAAGAATAATTAATTGCATTAATTAAAGCATTAAGTTTCAGTTATTTTCCCATTGCGAACATATACTAGATTAAATTGGTTAAAATCATGATTTTTCTACACAAGATTATTTTACAGCTATTTATTTGATCATTTTCATTAGAAGAATTAAAAGTGATATCAAATTTTAGATATTTACACAAGTAGGTCTTATTACCAGAAGATTAATGTACGTCTGTCAGGTATAATTTAAAAACTTAATTAATGCATTGTCACGGGATATACGTACTAATTAAAGTTACTAGCGTCTTGGCTAGGTAGTTTCAAAAATCACAAAAAAGCTCGATAACATTAGCCTGGACTCAAAGCATACCAAAATATTAGTTAAATAAATTGCAATGATGGCCGATGTAATAAATACAAAACGCAGTGTTAATGCCTAATCTTAAATTCAATTATGCTTGTTTGAAAAATAGAAATTTGGATGCATTTAAATGTGTACGGTTTTTGGTGATTTGAAAAGAAAAGATTTTTTAAAAATATGCATTTTTATCAGGGAAAAGTTGTTTCTCTTGTATTTACAAAAGCCATTGCAAAACTATAGTCCAACAAACCTACGACTACGACTATGCAGAAATTCTATTTTCCAAGTCTCCAACTAACCTAGTACTCAACAAGAATATTTATTGTTAAAATTTGGAATTTCGGTGAGAATGAAAATCAAGTTTGTACTAAACGGAAGAGAGGAAAGACACAAGGTTTCTTATAATCAGTCATTTGAAAAACATTAGGCGAAACATGCCCGCATCTCTAAAAAGATACTTTTAAAAGAAAGGGGTCTTGGTGAAAGATTTTAACACGGCATGTGGTAACCCAATGCTGTGTGTAGTGTGCACGGTAAGGTGTGGGATTTTATTTGCACGTTTCAAAACTACTACAATTTGAACAAAAAAGTTCAAGACTCTTTAGAATCGCCAGTGGGCGGTAGAGGTGTATGGCAAAATTAGGTAGAGGAGTTCCATTCTGTACTTTTTGGTTCACAATGCCTTATTTTCGCGAGGTAGTAACATGAGTCGATGAGGATGTAATTTCAAAAAGGTTTGTTTTTTTGTGCCTGAGGAACCTGTGCTACTCTCGACGATCAGAGTTTTTAGTAGTGTAAGCCGGATAGAGGAAGCTGTCACAGTAGTTAAGTGATTAGGGAGCTATTAAGCTACTTTAGCAGTTGACTATGTACATCCCTTTTGGAAAGTAAAGGAAGACAGGAAATAAGAGACGGAGAGACACGGTTACAAAACTTTTCTACTCATCCTGGTAAATGCTTTACAATTAAAAAGTTGAAAGTAAAACTACGTGTTGTTCAATAATTTTGTGAAACTTGGTATATTTGTTTAGTTTGTGAGCTAAGAAAAGAGTAAATAATCCTACAAAAACAATTTCATCAGTAAGCTTTGCCCCGATGCTTTCTTTGGTTTTCCTCGATGAATAATAAAACAACACCAAAACATTGCCAGCAAATGGCTGTCTGAACTCACAGTCTGACTGACTGAGTGAGTAATATCCAAAACTTTAATCAAACTTGTATATATTTACTGGCCGTTGTACAGTGTTGCTTTCTTTGGTTTTCCTCGATGAATAATAAAACAACACCAAAACAGTGCCAGCAAATGGCTGTCTGAACTCACAGTCTGACTGACTGAGTGAGTAATATCCAAAACTTTAATCAAACTTGTATATATTTACTGGCCGTTGTACAGTGTGGACTTGGCAGTAAAAAGAATTGAGTAACATCAAGTTAATGCTTTCGTAAGTTATTCATTATACGAATCATTAGTGATGACCTTGTTTCATCAGACAGATTATTTACTTTCTATCATGCTATACTGTACTACTGATAGTACTAGCAAGAAAAAACAATGCTCGTGTGCTTAAGTATACTATCAACTCTAGACTCTGGATTATAGACGCTTATTAGATATTAATTGAAAATCCTTAAATTCTACGTGAGAAAGGTGAAAATGTGATGACTAGAAGAAAGCACACATTTTCCTAAAAGTGGCTATGGTCGCTCTATTAACACGTACGTTGTTAACTTTGACATTTAATGGTTGCTATCACCAAATTAAAACCTTGTCCACAACAATAATTCCATATATTGAAGCTGCTAAACTACTAAAAGTTTATAAAATATACAGGGTATTTTAGTAGCCCACCAAATTTTACTTTCCTTTTTTCTCTTTTCCTAATAACACATGTGAGTTAAATTGGCATTTCCTCTTTGCCATCAACTGTCTTGACCCTATATACTTTAACCTTTACATTATACAAGTAACCAAGCCATCTGTCTGCCGTTATTGGCTTTTCTCCTTATAAATAGACCACCGACATGAGAATGGGGGTTGTTCATGGGAGCTTTGATGTGAGTTTTGAGATTTTTCTAGCCAAAAGTCTATTTTTCTTTAGAAAGGAGCAATTAAGAAGGTGTACGCATTATTGCTTTCCAGTAGTACTACAATATTGCTCTTTGCAGCAGAACGGTAAAAGTACATATAACAGAATTAAGAGTCAGAATAAGTCTGGTTTTTAAATGTTGAGATTAAGACGAAGAAACAGCACAACATTAATCTCACAGCTTCTACTACACCTTTTTTTTTGGAATTATTCCAGGAGATTTATACTGTTCATGAAGCAATGCAATGAGTTAAGGTCAGATATTGGTTTAGAGTTTGTTGGCAGTTTGCTGGAATTGAGATGCAAGTGAGCACTACTCATTTTACGTTTGAAACATACTCATTGAGTTTCTACTATGGCTATAGTTTGTTCTTGCTTTTGCATGCAAGAGTCAAAGTCACTGATTTCCTGATGAAGATAAATGAAGTAACTCGTTTCATTTCTGTCTCTGTGAATTACACTGTGCTTTCACTGGGTGGACGGGAAACCTGGTGAAAGGGAATGTGAAGAATGTTCTTACGATATATACTTGAGAGTATAGAGCAGAGAAAATGTGAATGTGACACATTCCATAAATCGATGTGGCCATATACAATCAACCATTTTGGATGTTATCATCATTGTTCTGGCTATGCACGATACTTCTCCACTCTCATTTTGATATTCTATATGAAGTGTAGTTTTTATGCTTCTAGAGGCTGTTTGAGCTCACATGGTTTCCTCCCTTTTTTATTACACCTTCTGCATATTCTCCCAAATAAAAGATTTTAAATGGAGGGGAAGAGAAGGTGATACAATGACAATAACCGAACACTTGGGAACAATGCAAGTCACAATTTAAAACCGTCTGAAATAAAATGTACAACACTTTAGCATATGATGACTTGCTGCATGGATGGACTTCCTGAATTAGCCCATTTTATGCACAATGTATTTATAGAACAAGAAGCACAAAGTTCCTTTTTTATTATAACATGAGCGATTTATGAACCAGATATCGTGTGGTGTGGTGCTGTGGCCTTCGCTTGTTCATACATGTACTACTATAATAATATGTTATGATGATGAAAGCGTTAAATTGTGCTTTATTCGTTTCTACTTGGCTGGAAGAGGTTTTTCATAGGTCCCAGTAAAAGTTGTTAGATCAGAGTAGTTAAGAACTGACAGCGTGCAGAGAGGGTTATGTTGTATTGTGCTCTTTGGTGAAAGTCAGGTGGCAAGAAAAAACAACCGGTTTATGCACTGAAAAATGTATGAAAACACAGAAACGTGCACTGTGTAAGGAGTAACGGTAAAACAACAATAAAAGAGTTTCACAAAAATCAAGTACAGTGTGTTTGGAAAGAACTTTCACTGAATTATTACTTTATGGACAAAATACAAAAGGAAAAAGTTTTGCACTTCTTAGCATTTGGAAAGTGGCCAAATAAAGGGAACGTCGTGTTCTTTTCGGATCAGTGCATGTAGAGAACAATCAAAATATAGCAAGATAACGTCATAGTGTAAAGGTATTTTTAGGATACAATAATGTGTGAATAGTACAAGTTTATAAAAAAGTGACATCCTGTGTTATATATATCATTTTTGTAACTCTTTTTAGTAGAGTTTTGTAAAACTTGGGTCACTGCCTTGCATTTACAATAACGAATTCAGATTACGACACTTGAAAAAAGACTAATGCTATCATCGAGCAATAAAAATAATTGATCTTTTAAAACTCTGAGAATCTGGGATATTCAATGTAAACTCTTTAAAATGGGTTTTTATAGACACCCTAAAGCTTTGGATATAATGCATTAATAAAGTGAACAAAGAATGAAATTGTTGTAGCTAGTACTATACAGAAGTAAATTCAAGAAGAGAAAGTAGAAGCTCTTCTAGTCACAGGGAGATTTTCGCTACGTGACAGGAAATAGTTATTTGACTTAATGGGCTTATGTAGAAAAATCACTTGGAAAAAGTATGAAAGCTAATGTGAGCATACTTTCAACTTTTAATGGAGAGTTTTTTATCGCATGTTGGTTGACTTGTCGACAAGTCCACCTCATGCCATGTAACTGTCAAGTCAAAATATTTGGCCAATTTTACCAATCAGTCCTTTTACATTGTATTTAGTGGATAAGTGGGGATGAGAAATAGTTCATTCCTTTCATTCAAATTATTCAGTTGCAATTTATATAGCTTAAATAAACAAACGAAAAAATAGAAAGTGGTAGAGCACATATTACTTAAGCCAAAATGCATTAAAAGCTTACATACATGGAAAAAATTATATTACAATTTCATTTTTATAATAGCTATTTATTATTACTTCAAATGATATATCCTTGAATTATTTTCAGAGGAAGGACAGCAAAATCTTGTATATGCCACTTTTACTGGAGAAACTGGCATTCAAGCACCTGTCACTTTGTGAAACCCTTGTAATCTTATAGCCAAATTGGAAGAAGAATAAAAAGCTTTAGAATGGTAGGCATTGGACGACGAGACTACAGACGATGGGAGTATGAGGATGAAACGGAAATAAGTATGGAGGAGCAGCTTAGGCTGGACGACCATGATCATGACCATGGAAGGGAAACTCCAACTAGCACAACCACATTTTCTCAACCAACCATCATTTTGACAGCTTCGCAGAATAAAAAGCAGGGAAGGAAGAAAACTTGTCGTAAAGGAAAAGTAAGTAAAAGTGCACGAGAGTTTCCCGTGTCATATTTTGTACCGCTTGACAAACAAACATTTCTTCCAACACTTCTTTGATGTTACTAGAACTGCTGCTTTTAGACCAAAGAGCTTCTGTTTATTCGTTTTGCTGGTGTGCGGCAAATGGTTTATTTTTTAATATAAATATTATAATGTTTAACCTCTTTTCGTCATGGTCTACAACTTTAGATCCAAACAAGATTGGCTTAAAAAGACAGCGCAATATTATTATTATTTATTTATTTCTCTGCTTTGTTCCCCTTTTTAAACCTCTCAAAAGCAGATGAACACATTGAGACGACACAATTTCTAAATTTGATTTTATGTCTTCTGCTTCTGTCATACCCAATTCTCTGCATATGGGAATGAAAAAAAGTACATATACCTAATATGCATTTGCAAAAATGTTCTCAAGCTAGAAAAGTTGCTACAGTAAGGGTATAAGCTCTGGCTTTTTATTTGGAATCTGGAGAAAATGTTTGTCCTTCCTGCTACAACTTGCACAAACAAAAATATCCTGGAAACTTCACAACCCCTTCTTTTCCTCCCGTTCAAGCACACGTTGTAAACTCTTAAGAAAAAGCTATGGCATTTTTTTTGATATGTACGAAAAGATAGTACTGCAAACAAGACACTTCCGCGTACACATACTTTGAGTAAATAAAATCAAGTAGAGAAAGAAAGACACTCACGTGAAAACAGACGGGTTTCACAGCACTTGTACACGTTCTGTGCCCAACCCTTCATACCTATAAGGAAGTGCTCAAAAGACACTCGCGGGCATTGAAGAGAGAGAGAGTTACTTGAGTCACTTCAACACTTGTTTGTAGCAAGTCCTCTGGAAACAACACAGCTAAACATCATCACGTCATCGCCTCCTGAATAACGGCTCGTATATGCCGATATTAACAGCAATAACACTTATTATTAAAGTATAGTGGGGCATGCTATGATGATCGCGATGCGGTAATAAAACCCTTTTCTTTTTCAAACGAAACCGTTATTTTCTCCATCACAAAGCGTATGGAGATGACACTGAAAGTTTTTGTATTAGAAAAAGGGAAGAGGACAAAAGAGTACGTTTCTTAATTCTCCCGTCAAACAACATCGTTTCATAATATTCACTCCCGCGTGTGATTTTAGTTATTCAGGCAAAGACTGCTGACAAGCAGAAGTACTCTCTTTCATTTTGTACGTGTCCATCATCAAACTTTCTAAAGAAAAAAAACTGATTCTCTCAGAATTCATTATGAATATTTAATTCCTTCCATTCATTCGTAAAGACAAGTGGGTATAGGTATAATATTCATAGATTTAAGTGGCTCGACAAACTTTGTCATCATCATCTATAATATTTTTAATATATGGAAATGAGTGGTGGCAACAGCCGTGGCAATAAATGAAACAACATTTTGCGGACGATAATGACGAGAAAAAGGAGGTATGACTTATAATACCAGTTGGTGGAATATGGCTAATAGATTATAGTCTGTACACAGTGAAGAGTATTATAACAGAAGAAAGTAAAGGGATTCTTTGGAAAATGATTCCTCTTGGGATCAATAGAATCTTTGGTATAAAATTAAAATTATTACACAAGAATGGTTTTGTATAAGTTAGGATCCCCAAGATTCCGATGTAGAAAGAAGCCCCTTTTTACCACCACCACGAAATGAAAGTATCAGTTGAGGTTTTCTTTATATTTTTGGTCCATTTTTCTTTGAAACTATTGGAATATTAGTACCATGTTAAAATACAAGATGAAGCGATAAAAAGAGAATGTTTATACATATTCCAATTTACAGTACTGCATTTTAAATTTGCATAAGATTTTCGAATGAATTAATGCACTTTTATTTGTGTCCGGTCTCTCAAGTGCTAATTGCTATTGCATAAAATATTTAAAGTTATGTTACATCTGCAGGGCTTTGCTGATGGGTTGTTCTTAACTGTGAGTGAAACTAGAGAAATGTGTGGTTTGTTTGTGCATACATTATTAACATCGGTGAAAATGAAAATGGGAGGGCTGAAAATTGAAGATAAAGCATTCTTCTTCCCCACTTTGTGTCATCATGGCCATCATCAACGTCAGACACAGTAAATGCACATTGCTAGTTTACTTTGTAGTTGTCAAAGTAGGTATTATTGTGGTGGTATAGTAGAGAAGTCCCTTTGTTTGACTAATTTATCCCATTCAAAAAACTAATTGATGCTGCTTTATTTAGCCGTTGGCCCCTTTTGGCTTTCACTTGTTTTTGTTGTCGACAACTTGCTTTGAGTGAGAATGAATATTGTGGAGAAAACCAATTTTATATACTAAACAGCTAGATTTTTGGTTTTCAAGCATCCTTGCACTAATGTCGTATAAAATATGTCTATGCATACATAACAAATTGTTCTTCTTTTGAAGAGAAGACAAAAACGAG
>JAANSO010004367.1:0-10183 GCA_036507315.1 Lepidocyrtus fimetarius | reverse complement strand
CTGTCATCCACCCACTCACCGTCGCCCTTCTTCTATTAATAGCACGTTTTAATTCAAGACATTGCTTTGACAAATTCGTAGAATTTACTTAGGATTTGTCATATCACTTTGTTTGCATTTTAAGAAAGATTTTAGCAATATGATAAAATGTACATTGTCTAGTATCTTCTTAAGTCAATCTCAAATAAGATTTTAATTTAACGTTTCAGAACAAACTCATAGCAGCCTTTCAACACGAAGAAAGAAGCAGAGGGTAAAAGAATAAGTTAATTTTGAGCCATACATATTTTCTAAGCATTAAGTAGATTTGGAAAGATGAAAAGCGGGGAGTTGAATCAATGTTTGTTCCTCCAAAAGTTCCATTGTGCCTTCTTGTCACTAATACACTCCATTATAAGTAACATCTTTACTATAGCTATTTTATAAATCTGCATGCGTATTTCTAAACAACCTATGTCGCGTTCAAAATCGTGTCATGTTGAAAAAAGAAAGTCAAAGTCATGGTAGAAGGAATAGCTACTATTATTTATCTTAAGTACATTAGCAGAATCTTAAACGGTATATTAATGTTCTTATTTTCAGTCACTTTCCTACTCCAGTCTTCGTGCAACGGACACATTTATTCAATACATGACATGACATAATATATCTAACAAATTTTCTTTTCACGATGTGTCAAATTCCCGAATACCTGACTGAAAGGTGGTAGCAGAAGAAGAGAAAGTTTTTGTTGTTCCCTTCCAAAATCGTTTTCTCTCAATTCCATCTATTCCTTTCTTTTTGGAGCAGAATATTGATGCAGGGTTGTATGTAAGTGACGCAAGGCATGTCTTAATTCATGCTTTCAACTCAATATTGCCGACATATGTAAGAAGAACACGTGTGTGGGATGTAGTTTTGTTTAAAATGATACTGACGCAGATAATTTCTCATTTTTGTATATTAATAAATATGCTCGGAGAAAACTGCAGTTTTTATGAGTAATTGAGATCCACAATCTGACTTTATTCTTCTTCGGTATAAATAATTTTCTCTTATAAGTACAAGGAAAACGTTTTACGTTAGAGTTTTATAAAGTACCTGGCGGTAATTTTAATATTTTTGTTGATTTCCGTAATATATTATATACATACAAAGGCAAAATAGGCAGCCGTTTATCGATTTTATTTTTAAACTATTTTATAATTTATTTTATATATAAATACAACTTGTTAAACATTTAGATTCAGAATCAATCTAATAATAAGAATAATACTCCTTTGGGATAAATATATGCGTATTATACCGGGATGAGTCATAGCCAAATAATGTTTACATTAAAAATTAAATAACTTTTCATCTTAATAACTAAGTAATATTAAGTACAAAGTACAACTAACCTAGCGCAAAGTAGCTTTTGTGCTGCAAGTTCAAATTAAGATAAGAGCTTTTTTCTTAAACAGAAGATTAAATTTCTTCATACAAACTTGTTCTCAGGCAATTTCCTTCCTATTTACAGTGAAAATGGAACGCTTTTATATTTTATATTCATTCAATATGCAACCCATTTTTGCTTGAAATGGGTTTAAGCTGTGAGCTAAAGAAATTCAACATTCATCTCCATTTAAATTACATTTGTAAAAAACAACTTTCACCCATGTAATATCATCCTTTTCCAAATCTTCTTTTACTTCTTAATTCTTATATGTATGCTTTCACGTTTTGTCAAGAGCTTGCGAGTCACCACCTTCTTCCCCATCTTGCCGTATCGTTTTAGGCCTGGTCCATTTGATCAACGTCTCAGGAGACCGATATAGGAAAATCAGCTTTGCAAACAAATCTTCCTCCAGCGCTAGCTCTCCGCTTTCTCTTACCAGATATATGTCAAGACAGAGCTGTACAAGAATAAACAAAATACAGAAACAAAGGGGAAGTCAGTATTGTTATTATAGACCGCATTGCATCCTATGATCATCGTCGTATCACATTCCTCCGCACCAAATAAACAAAGAAACGTAAAGGGAAATATAACTTATAATTAGGAAGGATAGTTTATGTAGAGTTACAGGTTGTTTTTGTTCTTTGAAGCAGTACAAAATAAAATAATATCAAGTTATGTGGGAGAAGTCATGTCTGATATTGTCAACTTACGAAATCTATTTTTTGTTGTTATGAAGAAAATTTTTAAAGAAAAGTCAGCTCTTGTCATACGGGAAACATGATAATGGGTATGTAATTTTACAACAGGCTAAATTTGTAGGATTCTTGTATCTTTTCAATTTTTTCTTACCTGCAAAATTCTATCCACATTTGGCATGTCATCGAACATTATGAGAAACGAAATGCCAGCAAAATAGCTCCGAACAAATTTACTCGCAACTAGGACGAGGGTTGTGTAAAGACCGATTATACTGCAAAAAGGAAATAAATAACCCGTGAGTGAATTGAATCAAATGCTCACTCACTCGATACAACGTTGATGATGATGATGAACATGTTTACAAAAAAAGTACTTTCTCCTCGATTATTGTTACTACGACTTTGCAGAAAATAAGTTTATAATTGTAACATTATCCATTGATTTCAGACAAAATATAACATGTATACTTCACCCTCTCTATTTCTCGCATTTGAAAGAACAAATCTCAAATATCTTGTCTCAAAAACCTTCTTTTTCAATTTACCGATGCAAAAATCGAGTACTTTAGCATAAAACTGGAAGAAAATAGGTAGAAATGGTAGAATAAAAGTAATGTTATATTTCATTTTATCGTAACTTACCCTTCCACCAGAAATAAAGCTGAGCGTGGGTGGGAAAGCTTTCTCATTGAAAGTGTACAAGTTGAGATGTTGGCACTCATCCCCTTCTGGCAAATCTCGTATATTGTCTTCCTTACTTTTAAATTCGGGACAATCTTCTTCAACAATCCACCAATCTTGACTAGTAATTTGACCGGGGGCAGGAGTCATCAGTGTCAATGATAAATTACGAAGAACAGAGACCCGTTCAGGCTTCCCAGTGTCTGGATTTTTTATCCAAGTGGGTCTCCAGCGCATTGTTTCCCATAATCCTATTTAGGTTATTTTTAAACATGTTACTCACAAAGCTTTTATTTATAAAAAATGTCTCGTTTTTATCTTTTTGAGACGTGTTAAGAATTTCTCGAAGAAAAAAAGTAAAATATTTTTGCTATTAATAATAAACATTTTTATTTACCTTGGCTCATTTCTGAAGCTACGTCAGCTTTTCCATTGTTTCTAACTTTTAAAAATTTTGGAAATATCGCAGGTATTTTTACTGGCTTACTTTCCGTCCCATTTATCATGTTTACCAAATGGAGACGGTTTCTCATCTTCCAACTCCACGTCATTTCCCTTTCCTGTTGCAACCGGTTGGACCGTGGGCGGATTATTACTTTCTCTAGTAATTGTCCATGATATTCGAACGCTTACAGGATTTTCTTTTCAAAATACGACAAACAAGCAAACGAAAAAACAAATTAATTACGATTTAATAATAATAGCAAATTATTTTCGGTATGATTATGTTATTATGTTATGATCAAAACATGATTTATTTTTAACTTTTAATGCTTTCCTGGAGGGGAAAGTTTCTAGAATTTGCGGGAAGCATTAGAATATTACTTGACACAATGAAAATCGGATCAAAGAGAAAAGGATTTGNTATGATCAAAACATGATTTATTTTTAACTTTTAATGCTTTCCTGGAGGGGAAAGTTTCTAGAATTTGCGGGAAGCATTAGAATATTACTTGACACAATGAAAATCGGATCAAAGGGAAAAGGATTTGTTTAAAAATAGCATAGCTCACTTGACAGCAACTCTTCAATCAATTTATCCTTCGCCGGTGGAGAGATCCCCCAAACGGATGATGAATTCCCGTTAAGCCTTGCTAGGTAAACATCTTCATACTCGTAGTTGCTCAAAAAGTACTGTCCACTTTTGTCGCGGCGATAGTAATAATTAAGTTGGGACCAGTCTGTTGTTGTGAAGCTAGAATAATAATAGCAAACGCTAAGAATAATATAGTGATGATGATGATGAGCAAAGTTGGAAAAATCTAAAATGTCATTATCATCCATCGCTTCAGCTTTCAGCATCATCTCCTTCATTAGGGAAATGCGCATAACACCAATTCAAGGAACTTTGTCCAGAGAAACCAATCAATTTATTTCATTATTATGATTTCACTTTCCAAGTCTAACTTATTTTATCTTTTCTTGGAAGGAAGGAAGTGCAAAATTCATAATCTACAATCTCAAATTCCCTTCAATGCTCAATCGCAGATTACTTTGTATCATATATTTCTCTCTGGTAGAGAATCTACTTTTCTATGAAATTAAATGCAAGCTTACGGTATTAGTGCGCTTCTTTGCGCAGACATTGTGTAGATGGGTTGGTAGCTCCCGATGGAGATTTCAAGCGACACCTTCAAACAAAATAAAAATGTAAACTTTCCCAAGCAAATCTTTTTCTCCTAAATCGCAAGTTTATTTCACTTACATCCAAAGGTTTATTAGGAAGACCGACAGTGTTACCCAAGGCAAATAAAACAAGTGGGAACCATATTATGGCAATGATGGAGAATAATGAACTCCCACCTATAAATACAGGATAATGTGAAGATCAATCCAGATACAGACAAAACCGAATTAAAAAGTTAATGTAGGATAATGCTTTCAGTTTCCCACCTATTGTGTATTTGTTCATCCGCTGTTTCGGTAACCCACGCCCCTGTGGATATTCCTTTTCCGCACGTCTTTGACACTGCATTCAGCGTTAATGGTAATAGTAAAGTAAATGATTGGTTATGGTGGTACAAATACGAATCATAATTTGATATTCCTTTTCCGCACGTCTTTGACACTGCATTCAGCGTTAATGGTAATAGTAAAGTAAATGATTGGTTATGGTGGTACAATAACGAATCATAATTAAGTTGGTATTATGCATTTTGTCTATATTAAATTACAAAATTTCCCATCTTCCTCTTCATTTCTAACAACATTCAGTCTCTCATCACCGCTCATAAATTGCAACTTTGGTAAGGCGAAGAATGAATATCAAATTACAAAGTTTAATAAGTTTGGTCTTTAAAATTACTGACGTTTTCATTTAGTGGAAGTGCTAAGTAGGCGCGAGGACTAAGGTTTCCCTATAAATTTGTTAAATGAGGAAAATTTTTGCAAAATATGAAATTGAATAGCTCACCTTCAGTTGAAAAATATGAGCAAAAATATCTTCTAACTTCAGCCAATCAGACAATGTCATGCTGGTATCCGTCCATGTTACATGAGGAAATTTTTTGCAAAATATGAAATTGAATAGCTCACCTTCAGTTGAAAAATATGAGCAAAAATATCTTCTAACTTCAGCCAATCAGACAATGTCATGCTGGTATCCGTCCAAATCCAATCCATCAACGCTCTCAACTCAAAAAGGAAAGGGACACCCATAAAACTGCAAAAGGGAGAAAAAGGAAATGAAAAGACGCAAAAGTATGTACCTAAATACCAAAGTTAGAATAGAAAAGCTAAAATGAAAATGAAAAGCTCCAATTACAAAAGAGAAAATTTTATAGCAAACAACACCAAATAAGCTTTCATTATTTAATGGCTTCATCTATTCTATTTACGTGAGCTGCTAAAATTTAGTTCGCTTCATAAGCAAAGGGTTTGTAGTTTGTATGCCGTAGAAGTAAGCCAGCAAGGGAGCAACATTTCTTTATACTAGGAAAACTAGGAAATAAAGCACTGTTTGTTTGCTTTAATCAAGCATAACCTCACGTACATTAAAAAGCTCGAATATTTTGATGCCTTTTTTACATTAATCTTGTCGTTATTAAACCGCAAACACACACCTACTTACTTACCCTTTAAATAGAAACATATTGACGTAATTGTATTTTTTACAGAGAAAATTTCCTAAATATCCTTGTAGGGTATCCTGAACGTATTTGATAGGCTGAGAAGAGGAGGTAAATACATTTCACCATGTACCACATTTGAGGTGGCAACTTCTCATTGAAGTCTCTGTGGAACAATCAAAAATATATATAGCAACAGGTAAACATAACGCATACAAAAATAAACGTATAACACTCTTCCTCTCCTTTTCCTCCTATATATACCTTTCATTATGCAACACAAATATAAAAAACTGTTATTTAACTCATTTATAAAACTGGGAAAATGCTGACAAACAAAACCGAAGGAAAAATAGGAACAAATCATTTTTTCTTTTCAAAGAATAATATGAAAAGTTGTATGTGTCAGAAGGAAGCCATATATAGCTTTCTCCGTTTCACTCACAGGGAAAGAGTGGGAAAGGAAAAAGATGGAATAGAAAGAAAGGGAATGAAGGAGAAGGGAATAATTGAGCGTCACAACATTTAATTAAATTTTCCATTGAAGTGCGAAGAAGTTGCATCAATGTAGTAAAAGGAACGAAAGAGAACAAGGAAAAAGGAATAAAAATAGTGAGTTCTGATCTGATGATAAAATGAGCTGAAGCGTGATCATGATTCAGTTATAATCATTTCAATATTCACAGAATCTAAATCCATGCACGGAAATACCTTTCAGTTACAGAAGGAAGGACGAAAAACATGGCTATGTGAACAAGTGTAACAAGGGCAATTTGAAAAAAGAATTTTCCCATTATATCCTTTCGTAGGTAAAGGGCTCGATCAATTACTATTAGGCCGAACTGAACAATAACCATGACTAGAAAGGGCACAGGGACTTTGTTATCCTCCAGATAAGAGGAGACATCTCCTTGCTGAGACTGAAAATTTTCGTAGGTAAAGGGCTCGATCAATTACTATTAGGCCGAACTGAACAATAACCATGACTAGAAAGGGCACAGGGACTTTGTTATCCTCCAGATAAGAGGAGACATCTCCTTGTTGAGACTGAAAATTTAAAATAAAAACTATATAATAATGCTAATTTACAAGATAGAAGCTTGTCATTCAACCCAAACTATGTGAAATGCATTTTAAAAAAATAAAATTACTCTTTTAAACGTTAGTCTCATCTTACCCCAAACGACGCAAATCCAAAGATCACAACGAGAAAGTTGAAAAAGTCGCAAATGAACATGTACGAGTAAACATCCACTTTTACTTTGTATTCCAGTTTTAAAATTTGATTGAAGAATACTTTGATGGATGATAAGTACTTGAGAACACTAGAGCGTGTGCCGTGCCGTATGATAATTTGAAAAAAGAGAAAAGGATATCGTTTAGAATTTCATAATGTAATAAAATTAAGCTTCTGTGCCTATACATTTCCCAAAAATAGACTTTTCTAGAAAGAAGTAATTTCTTTCATTCAATTAGTGCAAATAGGGCAAAAAATGTTTTGATGAAAGTCAAGATTTCACTTATTAGCATCGTCAATATATTCTCCTATTCAAATCCTATACATTTCCCAAAAATAGACTTTTCTAGAAAGAAGTAATTTCTTTCATTCAATTAGTGCAAATAGGGCAAAAAATGTTTTGATGAAAGTCAAGATTTCACTTATTAGCATCGCCAATATATTCTCCTATTCAAAGTGTAGCAAATTGCATATTCTGCATTAATAAAATCAATAAAAGCAAATAGTGCGTAGGTTAAAAATAATGACGTTGTTGAAAGGAAATGGGAAAAAAATATATTGATCATTGACATTTCATTAAAAATCTTTTCTCTACGGGAAGTAGATCTTTGGGAAATAAAGCTGGCAAAAAATGCACCGACAACACCCTTTTGCATTGGTAATAAAAAAGCTTACCATAATTGTAAAAATTGGGGCCCATACTGAAAGCTCTCATAGACTTGCCACTGCTCCCACACTTGAGTACAAAGGCCTTCCTGCTCCTGTGTCGAGTTATCTGTTTCGTCTGATTCATTTCCTGCTTCGCCATTTTCCAGTTGAAGCTGTTGTTGCTGCTCTTTGTCCTGCTGTTGTTGCTTGCTCAAAGAAATAGTGTCCTCACGCTTCAAAGACGTTTCCTCAGTTGATTTCGAGTCATGACTTGATTTTGGAAATGTGTCAGCGCTACCCACTGCACTCCCTTTGTTTTTCCACAATCCCAAAGATTTCAACATGAATCTAAACATTTCATATTTGATGATGGATAAATTTAATGCAATTACAAGATCATGTTTGGAGCCATCCAAATGGAATTGCCGTGATTTGAATTATATCATAACAACAATGTTCCATTTGCATACGTGAAGTATAATCGAATCAGGAAAGCATAATATTATACGTTATTTCCACTGACCTATGGAAAAATACTACCATCAGCAAGATCACGTCGTACATGGCATACTTCTCTTGCTTTTCTTATTCCCAATATTTTTGGTGGCCAAAACGGCTTTGTATTCACCTGCTTGCTTTTTTCATTCCATGGGAAAAAGTCGAATTGGAAGAGGTACTTGATTACAACCATTGCCTAATACACATAATATAGAAAAATCATTCCCCGTACATCATTTCAACAAAAATCAATACTTTTAAAACTAATTATCATTAAAATTATCTATTTGAATTTAAGCCGTTAGGCGTTTAAATCAAGGAATTACCTCGGTGTATGCAATAATAGTAACCCAAAAGGTTTTAGTTGGCCTCGGAACTGACAATGTTCCCCATAAGAGGACCATTAATGGTAAAGGCAACGACAAAAGACTTGCTGACTTGATTTGATTCAAGAAAACGATGAAATAGCATACGAGATCGGAATGGGAGATGACCACGTACCAAAGCGATACGCAAAAGCATATAAACGGACCGTATAGATCATCCTCATCATCTACTTCCGAGAAGCTGTCAAGGCTGCTACTATTCAAGAAAGGTATTTTTAGAAATGATTCTTGCTAGCGTATGAGGGGAAAAAGATTATAAAAATAGGGACACACGAGCGTAAACCTATTTTCTTGTTTTTTGATGTGCTTTCTCCAAAGAAGAGAAAGCTTTTATAAGATGTCGCAATAAAAATAAGTAGCAAGAAGGAGGATAATAATGCTTTTGTGTTTATTTGAAAGGTGGATAAAAGTAAGGAAATATTGAAATACCTTCCTTTAAATTCCTCTACATCCTTTACTGGAGAAGGTTTCTCAATAACTGTATTGAGATCATCTTTACTTCCAACATCACCAGAGCCCCTTGACTCATCTTCGAAGCTTAACTCGACTTCGGGTTGTCTAGGTGGAATGATTGGAGCTGCTGGAAGGTTTTGTTGTAACTGATCTAATTCCTGCTCCTATTTTTAACAACAAAATTACGATTTCGTGTGAATTCTTTTTAGAGATTTTCAACATTCGAATTCTTCTCATTATCCATTACTCACTTCGTTCATTTAACGAATTCCTATTAAATAGCTACATTTTATTTTTATAAAAGGTCACAATCTATATTTACCTTCAGCATCAATTTCTCCTTTGCTAAACATTTTGAAACATGTCGGTAATCCTTTGAAAATTTGTTAAGCCAACTTGTAGCGCTAACCATTAAGCTTTCCATAATCGCCCAAGCAAATCTGATATAGCCAATAATTCTCCTCATTATCGTAGGAGAAGGAGGCGGCTTAGGTGCTTGTTCATCTTCTAAAATCTGTTGATCTTCTGAGCCGGCTGGCGACGGAGGCGGGGGCTCATCTCCTGCTGCCCCCGCATAATATGAGTAGTCTTCTCCACCCGCCAGGGGAGCGTCTAGATCTGCGGTTGACCTCTAAATGGCAATGAATTTAATTAAATGAAATTAAAATTTTGGTTTCCATCTTTTTCAATTATGTATTGCCTTTTTTAAGGAGAAACCTATATGCTATCACCTTTTTCTGAGCTGTGCCTTTTCTTGATAACTTTTTCCTACTTCGTCTACGAATCAAAGAGCCGACTCCGGGTCCAGCTCCAATGCTATCCGTTATGCTACCCTCGCGGATTTCACTTGATCTTCGGGCCAATCTAGCCATTTCTGTTGCCGACTCCACATCACTTTTCAAGGCCGAACTCATCAACTAAATAAAGCAAACAAAAGCAGGGGGAAATGAGAACATAAACAAAGGAGCTTTACTAAGAATTAAATAGTCGCAGTTTCTCTTTCTCTTTACTTCGCTCAAGGTTAATCCTTGAGGACGATCCTCACTGTCCTCGTCTTCCTCTGTAATAGAGTCAATCATCTCCATATCTTCATC
>JAANSO010004366.1:0-10184 GCA_036507315.1 Lepidocyrtus fimetarius | reverse complement strand
AAATGAAAACTAGACAAGTAAATAAAAACGGTTTTGTGATTTTAAAGTTTAAATTGGGACAAAGAAAAAGACAAAGTTTGCTCATTATTTGCTCATTAGCTCATTATTTATGCACTAATTTGCATATTCAACGACATTTTCTGAATCAGCTTTGAATTCTCTACAACTTTGTATTTTATGCAAATTAGCTCGTTATTTATGCACTAATTTGCATATTCAACGACATTTTTTGTATCAGCTTTAAATTTCCTTCGTTTTTGCATTTTATGCAAATTAGCTCATATTTTTGCATTTATTTGCAAGAGTTTCAAATGAAAAACGAATCAGCATTTAATTCTCTTCATTTTTGTATTGTATGCAAATTAGCTCATTTTTTCATAAATTCGCAAATTTTTGAAATTTTGATATGATCCAACAACTGTTGGGTGAACTGTTTGGTGAAATTTTAGACGAGCCAACAACTGTTGGCTGGAACTGTTGGCTCTGGGGGACTGTTGGGTGTTGGCTCTGGGGGCATCACCTAGAACAGTACCTATTCTGACTTTTTATTTTGTCAAAAATATTTTACTTGAGTGCAACTTGCTGTGAATGATGGTGAGAATGATTGTTTGTGATAAGCTTCTTCCTTGCCAATTACATCATTTCAATAAATAAAATTAAAAATTAGGAAGGAGAAAGTAAAAAGCTGCCAAAACAGATAAAAACCGCTTGTCAATAATAATCTGTGCAAGAAGACGACTTTTTGAATGATAATGCGGTAGCCGCTGCGTATTAATGTGTTAAGGAAGGATAAATATATTTTTAAGAGAAAAGTTGTTTGTGCAAATTATTAGCATTTTTAGGTTAAATGGGGATTCCTTGGTGCCTTTTTTGCCATTGGCAAGAAAAATGAAAAATAAAAGGACAGAGGACATACGAATTTTAACATTGTTTTACTTTTCATTTACAATTAAATACTTTAAGAAACACAACGCCGATTTTGAGTATTTTAAGCAGGATTATTCTCACTACTCACAGATTTTTATCTACCTTGACCGCAATTTAACTAATAAATTATTTTAAGTGAAAATATTTTTTATAATTTTTAATCCAGTAAATGAGAATGATGAATAGATCATTAGAAAAATTGTCCTCTCTGCAAAATTATTACTTGTCCCTTTGGGGGAGCTTGTTTGCCTACTTTTGAAAGAAATTTTGAAATTCTAGTAAAGCTCCTTACAAGTTACAACAAATATAAATTTTACGCTAGTAAAAAAACAAGAAACTGCTTCTAGGAATACTGCAGCACTACTCATGGTGAAAGTGTAATTACAACTTTAATATTGATGAAGTGCCATCTTATACCTCGTAGATTTAATGATATGAGAATGATAAGAAAGATGCATGTATAAACGAGATCATGCAGAAACAGGGACAATAGCTGTTCAAAATCAAAATATGCCTTTTTGGCATTAAATTTCAATTTTTTGAAATTTTAAAAAGGTAGTTTCGCTGCCGAATATTATATTTTTTTAATAAAGTAAGGAGTAAGACAAGCAGATTTCTGAGATCTCTAGGCGAATAAAAAGCGTATACCTTGCAAAAAATTCTTGCAAAACACATTCGCAAAAACATGCAAAATTAAATAATTGACTTGTCAATCTTAACACTTTTGTGTTTATGTTTAATCGCATATATTCTGAAAAAATCACTAATAATCTACGAAAATATGGCAAGATGATTAAATTTTAAATATTCAACCGGGTCTAAGTTGACGCATGGAACATGCCAACTTCTAGCTCAAAAGATGTTTTCAAAACTTCTAAAATTAACAAATGAATTTATATTTTTTAATAGAAGGACATCTTTGCAAATAAAAATCTTGAATTGTGTGAGTGAATCGAAGATATTGAGATAAAACTTGAGGTAAAGTTAGGACAATTATGAAAATTTAACATTTAGCAAAAAGCATATATCAGCAAGAATACTTACTCCCAGATATTGCCAAAAAGTTTAAAACTCCGTTTTTCTACTAGGCCAGGTTTTAAAAAGGGGTAATGAAGCTTTTAAATAAGATATTTTCAAAGCGAACAAACAAATTTTGTAGAAGACATATGGCATGACAAATTCTGAAATCAAAGCCTGAATTTTTCAATCAGGTTACAAAATCCATGCATGCACATAAGATTTTTGGTACACAGACAAAATACTTCTTTTATCCATCTCTGATTTGTCTCTGGGATTAGCTACATGATGGCCATTGGAATTGAAAAACAGACAATTAAAGCCGCAGAGAGAATAAATCAGAAAAGTTGTAAAGTCTACGCTTATCCTATTTGGTATTTCGACAGTTTTCTTTCAAAAATAGTTTTGAAATGAATACGACACGGTGTTAACTTTACAGTGACGTAAAATGACTAGGTTAATTTTTTATTTTTAGGTATTGCTTTTGGAGTGAGAATTCCTTTCACTTTTCTCGATTCGTTGCAGCGGTTAGATAGCGCAACGCTCAAGGGATTTCGAAAGACGGAGGATGATACGCATCCAGTAGAACAAAGATGAGAACGCGACAAGCGCAAAAACTGTTGAGTGACAAATGGACTTGTTCAAATGGGATCTGATATGAAGATGGATCAGTGAAGGTGAAACAAATTTTAAAAGTGAAGCTGTTTTAAAGAAGAATTTTATGATTCTCGAAAAGTACCGATATCACATCTATGTGAACGGGAATATTATCAAATGAATATTGCTCCTATCGTCGTCATAATTCCTGCTGTGGCAGTTTTGTGACCATTTTGCTGTGGTTTTTCAAATTTTGAATTCCAAAGTGACAAGTTTTGATTTTTGCTTCAATCTATTTGATATTTTTTAAACGAAATGACTTAAGTGCAGAAATGTAAATCGCAACGTAATAAGTGTGAAAAAGAGAAGATTGTGCTGTTATGTAAGAAAAGAAGAAAAAACGATCAACTCACAAGTTTTGTAAATTTTATATTGATTTTTGCGTAATTTGATATACTTGCATGAATGCAAATATTATTCTCCTTTTTAAAAATAATATTGGAATATTATAAATAATATTTATAAAAGAATTTTAAAAGTTCGTGTGGGAGATAACAGACTGGAAGTAGTGTAGCCGGGAGGGAAGTATTGAGCAAAAGTATGCTTTGAAGTAATCAAAAAGTAAAGGAGACTACATCTTTGAATCGATCAGTCAGAAAGAAAGAAATATTTCTGAAGCGGCTTCAAGTTCTTCAGAAAAAGTATTTTTCAAAAAAGCATCCAAAACAGATCTATTTCTCCAAAGTTACTTTATCTGAAAGTGTCAAAATGTTAAAATCAGGGAGCATACCCGAGTCCGGAAGTACTCGAAGTATAAAATTCCGTTTTCTATCCTGGAGTCCGGAGACGTACCCCCTGCGCGACTTTATCACTTCCTTTCCCCTCCCGCGAGTCGTTAGGATAACAAACTCGGAAGATGCGGCGCTCCTCAAAGCGTTGATTTTACCGGCGGATGTTGACATCACGCAACCCCTCCTCCTCTACAGGAAATACTCTTCCAATTACTATAACTTCGTGCAGATCTGACAATCTGCCAACCCAAACAAACCGTACTAAAACCTATTGCTGGCGCCGTGATAGGCGCCGTACATGCAAAACTAATGATAAATGCACCCAAAAATATAGGCCATGCAAAATGCTTTTACCTTTATTAATGCATTGTTGTGTCTAGTGTATTGCCTTGGTTAATGGAGGAAATCGTACCAATAACAGTACAGGACAGTGAAAGTATTGGGAAAATGTTTGAAAATGCAGAAGAACGGGAAGATGAAGGAGAGTGTGCCAACCGTCGTCATTCCAGACTCTTTTCCTGGTAAGTAAAAACAGTATTTGCTTTAAACCAAGCGTAGCAGCATCTAAATTTCATCATTTTGAATTCCTTTTTTGAAGTTTGTTTTGCATCTGTTAATTGCAGTTGCAAACAGTTTGTTAAAATAAATAATGTGAAATCATCCTTCCCCGCTATAAAATTATATGACATCTTATCGGCTATGTGTCCTGCTATTGCGCCCGGTGCGATCTGCTTGTCTCACTTCAACTATAGACTTGATGATCACAACTACAAATGACCACACAAAACCATTGAGTTCCTCTTTCTGCTGTAGTCCGGAGATAACTAACTCCTTGCAGATACTTTATTCATGGTTTTCTTATCATTACATACACATTAGCATGTATAATCTCTCTCTATTGTTCATAATATTTAGCATTTCGAGTACTTATTCTAGGGTTGTAATACCTTTCCAAGGTATTACTCTGTTGCAGTATCCTTACACCGCGATCAACTCAAGGAAAAGGAATGCAGTTAAAAGATTACCATAAATTATTCCTGGTGATCGATGAGTGTGGTTTGTCAACAAATCAACCAAAACGTATTTGCTTCCTTGAAGAAAGCTTGCATAAAAGGAGATTTCCATTTCAATGAATTATTGCTTCCCTTCTGTTTGCATTTTGCTATTTTTATGCAAATTGAGTTGCATAATAAAAAACCAAGACACAGCTTCTTTTATTTCATCACTAGTCAAAATATAGCAATAAGCGGATATAATCTCTTCAAGTACTTAAGTAAATCATAACGAAGATGAATACAGATTGTTTATAGAACGAATTGAATATTTTGATGATTTAATTTATAGATATACAACAGAAGAGATATCTGTATTCAACAAGATTATTTTAAATAAGCATAAATTGTTATGCAACTTTTAAGTACGAAATCTCATTCATAATTTGAAGAACATGGGCATCATAAGATGGATTTAAATTTAATGTTTCCGTCTTATTTTGCCGCTGATTTTTTATTATGGCATAACAATCATTCACCTAAATACAGGTATTCCCTGAAAGTCATAGTAATTTTAATTAATATTTAACCTATAGACACAAACAATAATCATTAAATATCTACAGAAACAAAGCTCAATCAATCATATTTCCAAGATAAAAATCATTGCGACCGACCAGTTCCTGCGTAACCGCCATTACCGGGATCATCCTTCCAACACCTAATATTCTACCTTATTATCATAATTTTTGACTCAATTGTAATAAAACTATTTTCTTGAAAGTGAAATGAAATCCTTTTGCGTGTTCATTTATTATAAAAAGATTGTTATTGTTGGGATAGTCAGAAAACCTTCAAAAGATGACCACAGACAATGATATTCCCATTTTCCCCAATCATAACAATTTATCATTATTTACAATCCCTCCACCTCCTTTTAAATAAGTTTTCCTTGCTTGCATTTGCATCACATCTTAAATCACTTCGTACAGATTATATTTGGAAAAAATATGCTAATGAGGATAATTTGGAGGGGAGGTAATTGCTGGTTTTAATTTATTATGCTGCAACCTAACCTAAATGTAACCAAGCTTGATCAATCTTGTCTTTAAAAAGGAAACTGACCATTATCATGATTCATTGTCGTAGGCTTCCTCCTACTTTACATGATCGTCGAAGACGAGATCAAATCATCTGTTTAGAATAGTTGTAATTAGGCATTCCATAATGATTATTGTATCACCTTAAACTATAAAAAATAAATTTGCAAATTTATTATGTTTTCGTCTACAAAGTTCATTTCTATTCTGATCTCTTTGTTCCGATTTTTGCCCTTTCGCATAATTTAGACTTGAAAACTGCGGATAAATAAGGTGAAATTTAATTTTTTAGAGTGCGGGGCTCAAAGCAAACAGGCAGACAGCCCCTTTGTCAAACTCATTTTAGATCTCATCTTCAACCTCCAAATCTACACTTTTTATGCTTTGAACTTTGTATCTGAAATGTGTCTTTGATTGATTTAAAACCACCATCATTCTATTTATGAATCAGTCCATTTAAGAAAAATGAATCGGGATTTGCATTGCAGGCTTAAAATTAGACACAGATTGATTTGATCTGTCCCATTTGAAAACTCTGAAGATGAAATAAATGCTTTCTTCCCACATGCGAAACAAACTTCTAAAGCAGGATTTGAATTGCTTTGTAATCGTTTTGGCGTATATTTGACTGTCCCTTTAAAATAACGGCCATTTTTCTGGTTAAATATGAAGTAACTGGTAACTCAGTAAGTATACTGCTAATATGAAGTAAACTTACAAAAAAAGTTGATTTTCCAATCTACATTTTAAATTGTACAAAATGTTTCTAAAACTTTTATCGGCAGCTGCATGCATTTTCATATGAACCATGTATTTTACCCCGCTTTGCTGTTTAAAATAGATAAATAGTCGACTAAAGTGAATAGAATCTTCATTTATCCTTAAGCACACTCCGTTTTTGTATTTTGAGATAAGACAGTCCTGCGCCATGACAAGGGAACAAGATTTGTCAAAAAATTATAAGCTTGTAAAAGATCAACTAACTAACCAATAAAACTGCCTCTTTCCAAAAAATAATCAAGTTCCAAAGTCAACAGCGACATATTTTAGAAGAAGATTAAATGAAAACTAGACAAGTAAATAAAAACGGTTTTGTGATTTTATAGTTTAAATTGGGACAAAGAAAAAGACAAAGTTTGCGCTAAAGAGTCCTAGCTTAGAATAGGGACGGTAAAGCTTTTTTGGAAATATTATTCGCGAATATGTGTAGATTGCTTAGGCTCCTCATTGGTAAACCTTATTTAAAGGATTTTCTTTTCCCATTGGACATGCACATTTAAAACAAAGCTAATCTGAAAATTAAAGTTAAACTTTAGACTTCGAGGCTCAAAGCCAACAAGCAGGGAACCTCTTATTGTCATCATCTAATCTTAATCTTCAACATACAAGCAAGCCTACGCATTTTTGTACTTTTTATAACAATGAACTTTGTAGCTGAATTGTGTCTGTGATTGATTTAAAACCATCATCATTTCATTTTTAAATCACTCAGCCTCACGTAATAAAGAATGAACATGGGTGAAATTGCAAGCTTAAAATTAGACACAGATTGATTTTATCTATTCCATTTGAAAAATCTTAAAATGAAATGAATGGATTCTTCCCACACGCAGGATAACCTCAAGCAGATATTGCTTTGTAATCATTTTGGCGTATTTTTTATTGTCTTTTTAAAATAACGATTCACCGGTTAAAGTAATATTTAAGAGCGGACTTTATACGCCGGGAAAAACCGCAAGATCTAGTTATTATATTGTACAAAATGTACGTAAAACTTTTTAACGGCAGTCGCATGAATTTTATTTACCCTCTATGTTTTACCCTGCTCTGCTCTCTAAAATTGATAAAGTGAATAGAATCTTATGTAATCCTCAAGCAGACTCAGTAGGATAGTCTTGCGCCATGACAAGAAGCTTGCAAATCTTCATAACAAATTATTTTTTTTATAAAAAGTAGCAAAAAAACTCTTGACTTGCCTTTCCCTAAATCCATAAGCGGATTCATAAAAGGAAGAATCTGATGACAGAGATTTGCAGAGCTCCTCTGATACTGTGAAATATGACTTGTTCAAGTTTAGACTCTTTTGTTGATGCATGCTAAGTGGTGACCATAAAGGTTCAGTTTCTATCTTAAGAAAAACTTTCTCATCATTACTTAACAATGACGAGAGTAGTCTTGAACAAGATTTATAAAAAATTATGCAAAAGCTTTTAAAAGGTGTGATAAAATGCAATGAAAGCAAATAAATCTGCGTCCTTGCAAAATTATAATTGAAGTTCCTATCTGAAATCCACAACAGTTTCCATCTTTTAGGAAAAGATTAAAAATAGGCAAGTCGATAAATAAAGGTTTTATAATTTTAAAGGTTAACTTAAGACAAATAAAATGGCCAAATTTGTGCAAAAATGTCGTAGCTAGGAAGAGCGACGGTAAAGCCTTTTTAAATAAATTATTTGCCTGTTTTCGAAGGTATAAGATTAGAGATTGAGATAAAATTAAAAATACAATTGCTCACGTTTAAATTGGCTTGGTTTACACTTTGTACATAATTGTTTGACCATTTGACTGTTATTGAGGTATTTTACGCGCAAATAAGGAAGCAATTTTTGAAGTGCTAAGCAAAATTGGGAGCAAAATGACGGCTTTTATTAACTTCAAAGTAAATTATTTTACTTTTATAAAGATCTTTTGACCAAATTGGCTCTTAATCAAATTGATCTGGATCACTCACAAACATTTATCAACCATTTAAGATCTTCAACAACTTATCCAAGATTAAAAATCATTTAGGTACTTGAGAAGCAAATCATCATCATTTTTTAATTTTATCTACAATTTTGTACGATTTTGTTCCACAAAGCAATGAAAATGGAGTTGAAGGGAGGAATGGGAAGTTTCAATAATTGCTATACGCAGCAGCAGATTAAAACGCAATAAAATTGCAAATTTTGTTAAATTCTGTCTTGTTTGTCATTTTAATATTTTGTATAAAATTAGTTTTCCCTCCTTTTTAAAATAATTTTAGGTAGTGACGAACATAAAATTTAAACAAGTACAGGCTTTTATATTGACGGCATACTGCCTACTATTTTCTTTCTAAGCTCAACAAAGTAAACCAATTCCTGTAAAGTTTGTAATTCATTTAAATGCAAGGAAATTCGGTGAAATTTTCAAGATTATTGGCAAAATGTGGTGAATTGGATGATTGCATTTTGTTTTTGACAACCTCACGACCATTTTTTAAAATTGTAAATATTAAAAAAGAAGGGTAATTATTTAAATGTTCAAAATGCGTAACAAGCTTGTCAGCCAAGTGACAAGGATGCAATTTTTTATTTTTATTTATTTCTACGAAGGAATTGACGGAAGTTGTGGGAGCGTCAAATTTATTACAATAATTTTATTAAATTACATGGAAAGCAGAAACAGAAGAATCTAGTTATTATGTCATGTAGAAATAATGGACGTTAAAAATTAGGCAAGGAAAATATGCAATACCTTATGAGGTATTGGTTAAAACTCACATTATTACCAATTTTATTTTAGAAGTAATGTCACGATTTTTCCCTCGTCAGCTTTTTAAATCTTTGGTGGTCATCAAAAAAACACGAGCAAAGAAAAACGTGGGAATTGTGAACGACATTCTCACTTGTTCTACCAAAAGAAAACGCAATTCAAGTTTTGATCCATCAAAATTAATGAAGATTGCTAAAACATTAAAGATATTATCTTTAATGTTTTAGCAATCTTCATTAATTTTGATTATTAATCAAAATTTCTGATTACAAAACAAAGAAGCTGTGTGCGGTATGATGTAGCACGTTGCTTGGTTTATTTTAATGATGACGTAAAATTATGCTGAGAACAGTGTCTATTCTGATTTGTTACTTTCTCAAAATTATTTTACTTGAGTGTAACTTGCTGTGAATGATGGTGAGAATGAAAATATGAAGCTTCTTCCTTGCCAAGTACATCATTTCATTACTTAAAATTAAGAATTATATAGAAAAAGAAAAGCTATCAAAGCCGACGCTTGTCAATAATAATCTGTGAAAAAATAGTATTTTTAAATGATAATGCGGTAGCCGCTTTGCGTGTCTAGGAGGAATAAATAAATTTTTAAGAGAAAAAACTATTTTCGCAAATTATTAGCTTTTTAAAATAAAATGGGGATTCGTTGGTAATAACTTTCTTTTTGTATTTGGCAAGGAAAATGAAAAACAAAAGGGAGCAGGACATGTAGGGTACGGTTTTTAACATAATTTTACTTTTCATTTACAGTTAAATTCTTTAGGAAACACAACGCCGATTTTGAGTATTTTAAGCAGGATCATTCTCACTATTCACAGATTTTTATCTACCTTTACCGCAATTTAACTAATGAATCGTTTTAAGTGAAAATATTTTTTAAAGTCAAGCATGAAAAGGCAATATTTTTCTTAGCTTTTGTGTGATTTTTAATCCTGTGAACGAGAATGATGAATAGTTCATTAGAAAAAATGTCCTCTCTGAAAAATTATTATTCGGGTAAAGCTCCCTACAAGTTACAACAATTGTAAATATTATGCCAGTAAACGAACAAGAAACTGCTGCTGTGAATACTGCAGCACCAATCATGGTGAATTTGTAATTAAAACTTTAATATTAATGAAGAGCCGTTTGATACCTCGTAGATTTAATGATAAGGGAATGATGATAGAGATGATAAGTTGCATGCAGAAGCAGCAACAAAAGATGTGCAAGATCAAAACATCCATTTT
>JAANSO010004365.1:0-10185 GCA_036507315.1 Lepidocyrtus fimetarius | reverse complement strand
AATTCACACTTGTCGGGAATTGCAATGACACACTTTTTTATTTGTCGGATATTGCATTGGCGAGGTTTTTCACTTGTCGGGTATTGCATGATGAGGCACGATATCATTCCATTAGACTATTTGTTCCAATGATATATCTTTTGCTACGTTGATCAACTTTTTTTAAATTAAAACATTTGAAAAAAGCTGAAATTAGTGTTGTTAATGATATATGATAAAAATTAACTCTGTGGCTTTAAAAACCTTACAATATAGTTTTGTCAACCAGATATATATGCAAAAGACGTCGCAAGCAATAATGATTACCGTCAGCATTAACTTTAAGGAATAGAGGCATTAAAAATTGCGACAATAGCATGACTTGTCCTATTTTTGGGCTCTTAAATTTTAGGAAGGCAAATAAAGTATTGCTATTGTCTTTATTTTGAGCGTCTCCTTTTTCATGGGTAACATAAGGCATTAATAAAACTAATGACACTTTAGGATTTAAGTCATCCTATATCAGAAATGTATTAAGTTGAGGTATTCACATTACAATTGCTGTTAAATGCAAAAATATTAAGTGCAAGATCACATTTATCTTCTTCTTTGCTATCAATAAAATTACTGGATTATTCTTGCAAACGCATGACTATCTGCATCTAAGCGATATAAGATATATTTAAGAAGGAATATTAAAGTTGTTGTGAAGCCTTAGTCTTCCGTAAACGAGCGTACATAAACTCGTCCTAACAATGCCTAATTATAAACATTTTTTATTTCTTCTTTTATGAATGTCCTTTCTTCAGGTGAACTATTAGTGAACGGTAAAAAATCCATGAGATGCCTGCCTGTATCTGACCTTTATATATAATAGTGACCTTTTTGTTATCTGGCCAAAAACATTTTACATGTAAGATGAAGTGAAATGGTATCTGAGGATTTTCTACAAATATTACATTTTCAAAAATTTATTATTTTAAACTTCGTCAATCTGTATTTGCAAATGTAATGCAAATAAATCAACTTGTTGAAAAAATTTTTCTTGTTGGTACAGGTAAATTTAATTAAAATCAGCAGTAGTAGGGGTAAGGCTAGTCTACTGCGCCAGTTGACCTAGTTTGGAAACTCGTTTCGTTTTCCTTGAATATCATTGATAGAAGTGATGAAGGTTAAAATTAAAGTCAATGGGGAGAAATGGAGAAATTAATAAAATTGAAGGAACGATCAGCTCAAACTATTGTTAGGCTGAAGGTTTACACGAATTACAGGAACTACTTTTAACCCAATGAAAATAAATTTAACTTGAGGATGTATGTTGAAGATGAACAATTATATAAATGGTTCAAATTGCATATATGAAATGACAATGAATAATAAGTAAATTTGATTTACTATTTATCTTGCTGGATGGTTGTGGGATTACATTCATTTTATTATTATTGCCCCTTTTAAATCATTGTTTTTGGACTTTTTATTATTTATATCATGAGATCAAACCTTTATAACCCCGTCGTTAAAAACATAAAACTTCTATTGTTGTTGCGACTGTTTAGTTGTGTGCAATCGTTTTGTAAAAGAGAGAGTAGCCTATTCGGTGTAAACAGAAAATGCATTGTTGAGCAAGATTTCCAACAAGTTAAAATTGTAATGAGGTCTCTGATGAGAAATGTTTCTTTGTAAGTAGCCTGAAGGGTAAATGATAATTGATGTTGATGATAAAATTGTAGCGAGTGGTAAGGAATGAGAATAAATTTGCCTAGTTGGAGGTAGCGTTCGTCCGTGTCTGTTCAGCAAAATGTATGTGAAGGTATGGTAAGACTGATTTTTCTAATGGTTTAATTGTTGGTGTCTGCGTGGATGACGGTGGCAATGTTGATGAAGGGGCAAGCTGAGATGTGCTTGGTGATAAAGCTTCTTGGCTTGATGTTACAGGTACAGAAACTGGCTGAGAGCGGTTATCGTCTGTTTTGATAGAGTGATAATAGGATGGTTAGTAAGTGAATGGAAGACAACTTGATGGGAAATACTCTCGGCTTTATTATGTCTGGTCTAGTAAATATATAGTTGCAGAGTTATGGAAATAGGCAAAGAGATATAACAAAGAATAATAACTAAGAGGATGCCGGGCACTTGATCTTGTCCACGTGTGGTTGGTTGGTTCTGTGAGTAGTGGTTGGTGTCTGGTGGTCCGCGTGGTTATAGTCGGGTGGTCATATAAGTTGTTAAGTGGGATGACGTCAATAGAGTGGACCTGTATACATAACTATAGGAAGAACAACGGTCTTTTTTGGGTCTAAGGACTGAGGTGAAAACGTGGTTGGTTAAACAGTAGATGATGAAGGTTAGCATAGGAATGAACATCTTGGTTTATTAGCTGATCGCTTCAACGATCCGTAAAAGAAAAGCGATGGTCGTGGCTTGTCTAGTGGGGTGAATGTCATGTAAGGGATGTTTTGTTTTTTTGTATTTGATTTTGTTGTTTTATTGTTTTTTGTAAGAAACTTTTTGAACTCAACATTTGCTTAATATTATGGATATTTATGTATGTAGCAGTAAACCAAATAATGAAATTCGATGAAAACTAGAGCTTTATGGACATTTAAAATTTGGTTTGTTGTGTTTAAATGTTTTCTTCGCTACGGAAAATTACGTAACTAATTGTGTGGAAGAAAGAGTTCAACAGAAAATGCTTTTATATTTTATTTGCGCTGATTTGACAACATAGTTTCAAAACACAGCACATACAAATAATTTGAACTGGAACTGATGTTAAATCAATGCTTAAGTTTATTAAATGTCCAATGTAATAAAATAGGGGTGTGGACGATACAGATCCCATTCTGTATCATTGTTCGTTTTATAAGGAGTGCGCATTAATTAAAATCAAGTCACTGAACAAATGCTAATATTCAGTAATACATTCCATCAGAGTCACCATATTGAAAATTCTTGAAGATCAATTGGAAAATTTGGATAAATCAGAGAAAGCGCAATGTCAATATTTAAAATGGATTAATGTAGAATTCCTTTTAAGTTATTAACGAGGCCTAACTCGTTAATGAAAATTGTCGAGATGTTTTAAAAGAAAATTAAAAAGTTTTATATTTTGTTTCTACCTTGGCTCATAGAATGGCCTTTTTATTTATTACTTTAAAATAACTCGAATCATTAAATGTTCGTGGTTTGAAGTTCAATAATAACTGGCTTAATTTGTGGGAGTTGCAGGAGCTTTTTATGCAAGCTGCAACAATATTACAATCATAAGGTATTTCCTATTTATAACCATCATTGGCGATAGTGAGTGTAAAAAGGGGTACATGATGATTATAGATATGATTTACAAGTATTAAATTGATCTAGTTGCTTACATTGTACATTGTTTAGCTGAGTTGGCTAAATGTGCCAATAATTTTAATTGGGGGAATAGTAGATTATCTACAAAATGACTAAAATTAATGCTTAAATGAAGGGAATTGAACTTATTTGTTGTTTGTCTCGTGAGATTCTTCTATTTCATTTTTCTTTGAATACAATAATAAAAGGAGTTGCTTTGCAACTTGTGTGTGAGACTCTTAGAGTCAAGTTTCTCGAGCGAGTTGGTTTAATTTTTGTGCACTCAATATGAGAGTTGCACTGTTGCGCAAAGCGCATAATAATAGGCAATTCAAGTTATTCATGGTAACAAGTTTTACAAGAGCCTTTTTATACATTAAATAATACGAACATAATATTGTTTAACAAAATATTTTTAGAAAGGATCAATAATTATTACGTAAAATCCCCTTCAACAAAGATTTGCACAATGACAATAAGTAACATATAAAATAGAACTTTAGATATATGGGTACATTCGATTTCCTCTTCGATTTTTGCAATTGTTCATGTTAAATTTCTAATTTTTTCGAGTACGAGGAGTAAGTGTAAAACTCTCTCCTTACATGTGCATACAATACACTAGATTTCATATACGAACAATAATAAGATAAAGCAAGTTATGATGATACTCCAATCCTCCTAAAAAATTCTTTTGCTAAAAGAGAATAGACTTTTATTCCAAATACCAAAAGTTTAGAAGAAAGAAACAAGCTTAAGATAAATAAGATTAAGATTAATAAATGCGATTTAGATCGATATTTGTATTAGCTTTAATAGTAGACGATTTATAAACATGAATTAAGAATGAATTGAAAATAAATAATAAAACAATAAGATATTACTTTTAGCAATTTAGAATTCGATTTATTTCCTACTTGTTTTCCTACTCTTTACTCTATTACTACCTGATCTCAACTCCTTGCCTGGAGGGAGGTGAGATTCTCATTTATCTTAATTTAACAATAGGCTGCTGCAGTTGATGGCGACAATGCAACGCTGAAAACATTTTCATTACAAAATCAAGTAATGTCTGTTTCTTTCATAATATTTCTTTGCTTTTTAAATTTTTAAGTTGTTTATTGCAGCAGATCCTTAAAACGGTAAGAAAGAAACGAAACAATAATTAAAGTAAAAAAGATTCTAGAGGAATTATTTGGGCTTACAAATCTAAATCTTTCAGGTTAAATGTATTCACTGAAAGTAAACAATTGCTACAGCGGTTTGCTATAGATTTTAAAAAAAGTTAATAATGATTTTAATTATATCTTTGGATACTTTAAGACAAAACTATGCAAAAAGGAAAGCGATTAGCGACTAAAAAAATAAGGTCAATGTTCATGTATTTATAAAGTTAAAGGTAAGCTGAATAAAAGTAAAGTAAAAAATAGATAAAACTAGAATTATTGTTTTTGGTGAATAGTTATTTTTCTTAACTATTCATTGTGCTATGCTTGCAATTATATACGTAAATGATGTAAATAACACTCACAAGTTTTGGTCGAAATGATAGATTTATTGTTACTTTTTTAATACCTATCTGCTCTGCTGTGCAATCTCTCGTTCTGCCGGCAGTCTACGCAGTAGAGATATCTTATAGTAGAACAATAAGAGAGTAATAATGATGATAATAATAATTGTGGCGGATCATGACAATAGCTAAACTATATGACGACATCATCCGACCCATTTTGAGTCGGTTGCCCTAACCGGAGAGTCCGATTGGATTAAAAAATAAACAATAAAAGAAAGAAATTTAATTAACATAACCTTTGGCCTAAGGTTCAAACATAAAGGGAAATGGAGGTTTAACAATAATTCAATATTTTTGATAATATAAGCCTTAGCGATAGAAATTAAATTAATTTGGAATGACAAATTGATTGTTACAAAAGAAAAAGATTGAACAACTCTACTTATAATATAATGGAGAGGAAGCATTCAAATAAAACTTTACATCTTTTCATTTTCAAACTAAAAGCAAGTTGCGCGGCTTGCATTTTCCAAAACTCTTTGCAAACATACGAAAAGCTTAAACAAAACATCACAATAGAAGAATAGGTTGAAATGGCGCTGTAACTGGTTCTGTGTAACAAGCAAAAGCAAGTGCTGCGACGGTGATGAGCATTTTTGCAACAACAAAAGGCGTAGCCGTGCTCTCTGTAGCAGCGGGTTCACGTTAGGGGTGGGCATGCTATTTACCTGAAAATCCCATAAAACAACTTTACTTTTCATTTTACTCTTCTTTTTTCTAAAAACTCTAAACTCGGTGTGTCAGGAAATGTTTTCAAATATAAAGAACTCAAGCGCAGGTGATGAAGCAGATGGTGACTTTTCTTGGGAATTAAACTAAATCTTCGGAAATGCCAACAAAATAGTTTGAGGAGTTAACTATTCAATAAATAATACAAGGAATTATTGTTACGCATCTTCTTTAAGTTTATAACTAATAACTGCCATTGTTCTTACGCCAAATCTTGTAAACAAACTTTATTACTTGCCACTTGTATTCCTGTCAAGTTTTTACGCATGTATTTGTAAAACTTGTTTCAATCTGATTTTTAATGCCCTTTGTTTTCGTTAATTTTGATTAAAATATTTTTATTTAGTGAAAATCTCTATATTTGAAATACTATTTCAAATAATAATATATAATAATAATATTATGCCTCCTGTTTGATGTGCTAAGTAGCACTCATAAGCCAGCATGTGAACTGCAATAATGATTGACGGCGTGTTTATAAGTGGTATATTGATTCTATAAAATTTTTCATTCTATTCTAATCGTGATGCATATGTTGCAAGTGATGATAAAATTTTACAAAAAATTCTAGCAAATTTAGGTGAGGCTGCATTGTTTTAGGCAGACTTGGATTTGAAAATGTATTAACTAATTTTTGCGAGAAAAGGTACGCCATATGACGTGGATAAAATTTAGGAGAAGGACGATGAAGACTTTGATAATGACGAGGAAGTGGCATTTTGTAGTTGTGGATGTCGTAATCAGTGATGAAAGGACTTTGCTAACGTATGTTTGTAACGAATTTTATTTGTTGTGTGGAGGAAAGATGCTGTCATTGTGATGATAAAATTGTCAGCAGTAGGCTGTTTGAATTATTGAAACCTGATGATGTCCAGTAAGTTAATTTGAGAGATATCCTGAAGAGAATGACGACGACAGCAGATAGATGAAGATGATAAAGAGATAAGAGGACGATGAATAAAATGCTAATTTTGATTTTTAAAGTCAATTTCAGTTGCAATTCTGAATGTTTTCTTGTAATTTGGAACTTTGTTTAGTTTACGGATGTAACTAACTGAAGCAGTTGTTGCACTTTTGAAACAGTGGCACTCAATGTCAATGCAAAGTTTTTAAAATTTTGAATTAAAAGTTGAATATTTGCACAAAAATGACAGTTTGGCATTTTAAGTGTTTGAATAATGAGCATATGAACAGTTTTGTAACTAACTGCAATGGAAAGGCGTGGATTACACCGTTACCAGTCACTATGTGTCATTCCTCATAAGATTAATTTAAATATTGCTTTTCTCTTTAACTTTCTTTGTATGCACTATTTGGGGAATGTGTGTTTGTTTGTTTGAACGTGAAACTTTAATTAATGACGATGATGAGAACTTTTATACAATAACTAATGATAATGAAATACGGAATAGGAACGCAATGTTATAGAGAGATAGAAAAGATAGCCAATTTATTTTTCAACTGCTGTTGCAAACTCTAAATGAAGACTCTATGCTTTTGCAGGAGAGTGAAAATAATTTATGCAAAGTCAAGTTAAGATTTACGCTGGAATATTTATGGCCTGAGACATGATAAAATATATTTTGAAATTTTACCAACTTAGCTTTTTCTGATTAAAATGAAGCAATGTAGTCTGCAAGAGACAAAGAAGAAAGGATTGATCAGATCATCCGCTTGGATGATCTGATTTTATGATACTACGAGAGAAAAGTCACGAAATTTAAATACAGGAACAGCATAACCAAACGAAGTTTTTGGCAAAGAATCGCCAATAAATTATGCATAAGCTAATTTCCTAAAGCCTTTAGGAAACCCCTAATAAAGTACCCTTTAGGCTAAAGGGTACTTTAAATGAAATTATATGTAGTTAAAATGAAGCTAATCTTAGCCGTTTCAAAATGCGACAATAATGTACTTTGTCAAATTTACAAAATAATAATAAACTTAAGATAATAAAATAAAATTTAGAATTGCTGTGAACTATTGTGAAGTCCTTTTTCCGTTATCCGGAGAGTTATCACTATCGACAAAAGAAGGTCAGTCGAGATAACTATACACAAAGGCGGATTTTGATAAGAATAATTGTGATGCGTTGTAATGCAATGACTTGCTGTGACTGTTTCCCTATCACCAAACTACCTGGATGTTTCTATGAAACGGCAAGTCTGTTTTGTTAATGTACAAGGTTGAATGTAGGTCACTTTTCTGAGAGTGTATGATGGTGGTGAGAGTGGGCAAGATGGGCTAATTTGGGACATTATACAATGAAAGTGAGTACATGAAGTGACCTGACTTGCAAACCGTTTTAACGAATCAATTGAAATATAGCAAAAATAGTATTATTGAATGAAAATAATTTGTATTGCACTTACGCAAAAACGATAAGGATTATCGCTTGCTGAAATCGAGTTGACTCTTGATGGCCAATTCTTAACCAGAGTGACCATGTACGAAGGTTGTGACATCGTCGTTTGCTCCGGGAAAAATAAAAAATGATTGAGAAAAATTCAGGAATGCTTTTAAAATATAAATGCTATCGGGTGCATATTTTTCTTGCATTTGTGGAAAATTATTTGTGTACAATCATATTTTTTCTATTTGAAAAACTTTTTTTAGACTCCTATTTCTTAATTAAATCAAACACTTTAGTAATTGCAAAATGCGACAATGATGTATTTTGTCAATTTTGAGCTGTGAAGCACGCATTTTACTATTTATGATATAGTGTTTCACTTGTTGGATAATTTTCAGCTTTGGATTCGGTGTAATAGATTCAAGTTCTGATGTATCAATTTTTAAACAATAGACAAATATGGACTTGATGCTTTTATTTAATGAAAAGTAACTCAGAATATTTTCGTAGAAAACTCGATGGATATTTTATTATTGTTTCTTTCGGATTACATTTGATTAAAAAAAATTCGTACATTTTATATTTACGGAAAACGAAAAAGTAAAAAGATTTTGTTGCTGTTCTGCACTGGTATGGATAAATGTCTATGATGTTGGGCTGGATGTCTCCAGTGATAAGCGCGCGACTACAAAGTGTTGAAATTGAAGGAGTGTATGGGTATTCCCCGTAATTGCAAATTTCGTTGTGGTAAAGAAATGGGATGCTAATGCCTTGGTAAATGTGATGAGCTGAATGTTTAGGTTTAGTAGCATTGTTGAGTTGGATATTTATCTTTTAGCAATGGGAAATATGACAAATGGGGAATTCTTGGTTGCAAGGAACGAAGTTCTTCATTGAGTTGTATGGAAGGAATTAATGCAAGAGGAAGTTGTTTTTGATGACATTCGGGTAGAATTAACTGATAGTCTTTCAATATACTTTTTAATAAAGATTACTTGATTAAATAACAGACCTTATTGCGCGAGCGTTACTTAGAATTAGAATGTGTAATGTTTAAAACTTTTAAATCATATTATTTTTCAAATATCCATTCAATATATCTTTTAATTCTACCATTTGATAAAAAAGTTTTGCTTGAGGCAAACTGTCTAAATTATAAACCTGTTTGTAAAATTAGAATTAGAATATATTTAAGACACTCAAGTAAAAATGTTTGTAAATGTAGCTCAAACAATTTTTCAGGTTTTTATAACTTTATAACATCCCTAAATATTATATTATTTGTTAATTTTAGAAAAAAAAACTTAGCAATAATTAGGTTAATGTCTTTATGTAGAGAAAAAATTATATTCATAAAATTTAATTGAAGAAAATAAAATATTTTTAATAAAAACACCATGAAAATACTTATGAACTCATGTCAACTCATTTTTAGCAATTTAATTTTTACAAATCATACACAATGTGAAGCCCCTAAAAGTTTTTTATCCTTCCTGTCTCAAAAATTGCATAAGCCAAAAGTTATTTCAGATTTTTCATGCGTTGGGCAAAGCGGATGAAATCAAAGCATAGACTCAAACAAAGCTTTGTTATGAAAGCCTTCTTTATATCAAGCCCTGTTCTTTCTTCTTATCCTGTGTAAAATCCCATCCATGGATACAAACGGAATATTGAAAAAGCCCAGTGAGTACCTGCCATTGCATTTTTGTTTTCTGGTCAAGTTCATTATTACAGGTGCAGGCTGTCCAGTTCCTGCAATGAAAGAAACTGTAAGTCAAAAGGCCTTTTTACACTGGAGAGATGGATGAGAACTGAGAAGGCTGTTATGCAACAGGTAGGTTGAAAATGATAAAAAGGAACGAGAGAACAAGTGGAAGGGGATCGGATGCAGGACTTGCTCATGCTTTATACTCAAATCTGTTTTTATTTCATTGAAAGGATTACCCAAGCTGATTTAAACCTACCTGTTATGTAATTTGACTTTTAAAAAGACTCATTTTTGCAATTTCTTCTTACCTAGAAACAACAATCTTAAAAAGTGATGACGTAAGCCAAATATTGTTTTGTTGTTTAATTAGAGCTTTCATTGACAATTTACTAAAACTAAACGTAACTGCTAAAAGTGAAATATTTTATTGAAAAAGAGCAAACTAGCAATTTCACAGTGAATTGTTTAAATAAGTGAAGTAAAAATCTTCAACTTTGCTAATTGTTA
>JAANSO010004364.1:0-10186 GCA_036507315.1 Lepidocyrtus fimetarius | reverse complement strand
TCCATTGAATCGCGATATTCTTCGTTTCTTTTCTTTTCATTTCAATTTCAACAACAACAGATGAAGAAGGCAGACACGAAAACTAACATTACTACGATGAGTAAATAAAATGCAACATAAAACTACCAAAAAGAAAATGGAATGGACAAGCAATAAAAAGAAAAAAATATTCTTTTACAATTTACAATTTCTGAAAAAGAAGAGGACAGTTAGTACTGTAATAATAATAAAAAGGGATCAAAAGAACGATATGGAATGGAGTGAGTGCACATACAAACAACAGTAGTTTAGTAATCAACACACAAGGCAACATATAGAATAAAAAATTTAGCAAGGACAAGCCAAATAATAATAATAAAAATTACGTTTCTTATTCAGTAAAATAAGGATTCTTATTTGCTTTCGTTTTCCTGGCACAAAATGCGTAGGAGAGGACAAGGTGCTTGCATACAAAAATGTAACAAAATAAAATACGAAAAAATGTTGTTAGTTTTCTTCTTCTTTCTTTGAATTATTATCCAATCCATATTTCAAAAGAAGCAAACAATACTTAAAGCAAAGAGCGAGAGAATAGCCTTGCTCGCGGAGTTTGAGTTGCATCACGGGATCTTGCAAACATCTTAACAGGAAACGGTAGGTAAAGACTCGTTCTGTAATAATTCCAAATTCTCAATATCCTTCTCTTTCCCTATCGATGTTGATGATACTGAGGATGATGATGATGAAGAGGACGGTGTTGCCATTTCTCTTTTATCTTGCATTGTATCTACGCTTAAACAGTTAGTGGGAGCGGTGGAGTAAATCAGGTCAACTAAGTACTTACCAAGGTGAGATTTCATATTGTTGATCTGATGGATATCTTCAATAGCAAATCCAGGTGCATTGCTCCCAGGTCTAAATGAAATAAATTCATACACAAAAGGTTTTTTAAAAAAGTTCCCTTAAAATTATGTACAAAGATTAGATATTCCGTACTTTTTTGCTTTGGACAATACTCCAGAGTTTATCAAGGACATAATTGCATTGTTCATGCAATCTAACGAAAGAGCTCCGTAATACTGCCCCATACGATTACTCAATTTTTGGCGTAAGGTTTCCTGGCATAATTTTCCAAAAGGTTTAATTTCAAATGGCTGCTCTGCTTGGTCGACTTCTATCAGTGTTGAAGCCAAGCCCCAATATGATATTATAAAAGGTGCTAGTGCCCTCTTCAAGCAACGCTTCAAGCTACTCGGCTCAATGTTAAAGTTACAGTTGTCGTCTCGGCTCAGTATTAACGAGTTCCAAGTCTCCGCCGCAAACATGATCTCCATAAGTTCAACTCCTTTTTGGCAAACAAATTCTTCAGAAAATAACTGGCGGAGGTAGGTATACTGTTGAATGTCTTCTTGATTCGGAGAAATTGAAACATTTTCAAACGTTTGAGATGATTCTGTTACTTCTTTAGGGCCGTATGAGGAAGACGAAGTAACCAGTGATGCCAAACAGAATGGGATAAGGAGAGAAACTAATTGATTACTATAATGTTGTAACTGCATACAGGTAATCACTTCATCTTCTCCCTGGATATCCAAGTTGAACCACACTCTTTGGTCAACGTGAGCATATGTAACTAAACTTTTGTGGACCTTGGTAAGCAGGTACAAAATATTTTTTTCTAAAGGCTCAGTTAGCAGCGGATAACCAAAGGATAGTCCACGGGCCGACAACAGTTTCTGAAAGCCTATTGTGTAGCGAACAAGACTGGGAAGTGTTACGGATTTTTTACCCATTGAAATCTATCCGAATGGTAAGTAAAGCAAAAGTTACATAAAAATCTAACAAGCCAACAAATCTTGTTGTACGTAATAGCCTAAATCATAATTACAATCAATTTACCTCAACTAACGCAGCAGTAGCAATCGCAGAAAATAGTGGCACGGTGATGTTTTCTTGCTGACTTATAATTACTTGAATTGAGATATCCCTAATTCCCTTGTTGAACAGGCTTTCCTCACCGGGAACCAGCTTATCTAGTCCCAAAAATTGGTTTATAGAAATGTAATTTCCAAAATTTAGATAAATACTGCCATAAGCTTGCGAATTTAGCCAGCGAAGCGCTTTTAGTAGGCCCTGTTAAGAAAATAAAATCAATTATTACACAAATAAAGGATTATAATACATACCTAATTGTCACAAAATTGAATGCTAGTTACTCACATTAGTAGATTCTTTTGGCTTAGGCTGTCCCAAAAGTTCATGAGCATATAATTTCTCCTCTAGTGTTCGGTCATAAGATATACTAACTGGCAGAATCAAAATGTCAGGTACTTCCCTGGAGCGTACAAGTTCAGCTATTTGTGTCAATAAACCTATTATAGGTAATGACGCAAATTGAAAGAAAATAGTTATTTTAGAAATTCATCAATTAATACACAATACAAACCAATGAACAAATTTGCACTGGTATTATATGATTTATTTGCCTGTTTTTGGTGACAAGGATTTGCCGGTTCTACTTCTAGTTCCTTCAATGAATAATTCCATTGGATGACCACCGTATAGCATTGTGCGTTTAACATACTCGCTAATAATTGACCAATATAGCGTGTCATTTCCAAACCGTCGACGAATAAAAAACGCTCCTGATTTCCTCAGCAATTCAGCTACTCCCGTCATATTCATAAAATCTGTAAGCCAAATGAAATAAATGTTCCTTTTAAAGTGCGAGCTTGTTACCCAAAGAGGGATCTGTTGGCTATCATAATGGTTTTCATTAAAACCTCATACCCATTCCAGCGGCGATTATTGGCAACGGCAATGAATACACGAAGCAAATATATGACAATAATAAAAAATCGACGTAGCTTCGATGTGTCGGAAGAAAAATTACTGGATATCTTTCAAAACCTTGACGTAACTACCAATAAAAGAAGTTGAGTTATTACAAATATACTTTATAGATATAAAAATTATTAATTATTCAACAATTAAACATACCTCATCCAATTTTTCTCTATTCACATAAATATTTGAATAAAGTCTTTTCCCCAGTTTTGACAATACCAAACCGAACCAACGTATGGCATATAAATGGAAGTCATGTGACATTTCATGAAGAATTGCTTGAGCACGTCGTTGAATTTCACTTTCTTCTTTTCCCTCTAACCTTGCAATCTAAATGTAAACAAATGAAGATTTTTAATAAGTCTTTAATAATACATATAATGTTCTTATAACTGTCAATGAATTCACTATATATACCTCTTTCACCGCGGTAAGAACCGCTTCACTTTGCAATACATGTTGACAAACTTCTTTAATACTTTTCGGATTTCCCCTTGAAAAATAATTTGCCGCGGTCCAGGATCTTGAGGCCCATCGAAAGTCGTTTGATATCCTTCTTGGGGCTAAAATATCGTCAACTGATGGACACCGGGAACGTCCATTGTTACTGTTTTGAGCCATGCTGAACTGATATGATTAGTGTAGGGCCTGAAGTTTTTAAAAAAGGATAATCAAATCAGCTGAGTTCCAAGTTTCGGATTTATTATTTCAAATAGAAGCACACGTAGTGATAGTAGCCGTTACCGGCTGTACTACTCACCCACAGCTATGCCCAAAATATTTGTTCCCTACAAATCCAAGTTTTTATCGTAAAAAGGAAAACGCAATTTCTCGGTTTCTCCACAAAAGATCTCTTCTGGATTGGATGAGAACGGGTAATATTTGAAGAAGAATGGAGAGAGGTGTGGGAGGGATTGAGTCAGTTGAGTATCTGCCAGTTCCGTCGGTTGGTCAGACCACTTTTCCTCCCGTCAGCACAGGCTGGAGCAAATGCTAGTACGGGAACAAATACCAAACCGAATGAAGTTGAAGGTGAAACGGGAGAAAGGAGCAACAACGCAGTATAAATGAATGAATTCCACGGATAGAAACGTCTAAATAGAAAAGTACATAAAATCTCAATCCCCTTCAAAAAATGGTTAGCTTTCCATTTCAAACACATAGCCCGGCACAAACAAAAAGTAGCTTACATATTATAATAGCGGTAACAGATTTAATGCACTTCCTCACAATAAAAGTAGGAATCGTCTTTTACAGTGCAAACTTATTCCAGCTTACTATTATATTAGAGTAATCGAGCCATATTTCGGCTTGGGCCCAGGGCTCAGCACATTTTATCGGGTTTCAGAAAAGAGAGGGGGAAAGCACACCGTACGGTCCTAGTTCAGCCAAAATCAAATAACGGTCACTCCATTACGGAGGTATTTTATTGAGGATGCCTTGGCAAAGTTCCGGACAAACCCAGGCAAACCTGAAATATAAACAAAATTATTAAAAGTTTGTTCATTTTAAAACTTCATACGTCATGACATACTACTGCCATAAATATTGCTTACAAAGATTATTAAAATCAAACTATTTTCCAAATAAAACTATACATAATTTTTAATATGCTATTAATTTGCTAACCAAGTCACCTATCACTCAACTCTAATTCACAACTCATACTACCATTCTATAACTGTATTATTGTGTTATTAATTTGAGTTGTAATACATACAAATAATAGGATTATGTAGGTTAAAAAAGTTCATGTACCTATTAGCTTTATTTACTAACTAGCAGAAAGTTTATGCATAAAATAAACTTTCTTTTCATTATCAGTTAGTCAAAGCATAATAACAGGTTAGTTAATCAAAACAATGCTCCCTTCCAGGAACCACTTCATTAAGAATTATGACATGGCGTGATATTCACTTCATTCAACTTCCAACGAAATTGTGTGGCGAAATCAAACTAATGGAACCAAACCATTAACAAATTCATACTCAACATATTTCTCAACTAAATGTATACCTCCAAGTAAATCCTCATGTAATGTATTGTATTTTAAACTTTTGGGAGAGTTTGCCAAAAACCTAAATCTTTAAAATGTACTGTAAATGTCTTTATGAATGCTTGCGAAATTTATAATTCACTATAATCATAAAACCGCATGTGTAAAAAAACATTTCAATTCTTATTTAATCAAGGACGACAGGTAAGCATCCCAAATGTTTGGCAACATCAAAGCTTCCATGTGCATGTTTTTTAACTTCGCTGTCATTTAACTTTTAACTATTCATACTGATATGAATGAAATGATCCATTATAAAAATGTATAGATGTAATTTGGCGAATCGTAGAAATCTTTACAAGGAAGTTCTCACACTAAAATCCTGTAGATTGCTCATTTAATGTGAATTAGACAAAGTAACAAAGCACAACATGTATGAATTATGTTTGAATGTTTAGATTTCCTAAGTTCAAGGTCAGGAAGAATATTCTGAACAATTAAGGACTTTGTACACATGGAAGGAACCGAACGGGAGGGAAGATACCCTCCAATTATTACTAATTAAACTAAATCAAGACTTAATTATTATTCATACACATTTCTTTTTAATTTCACCCACCTCACTTCACTCCAACCTTGTCAATTATAAGATTGACACGAGTGTCCAAACTGTTAAGATTTTTTAACTTTATCAATTAACGTGATTCACTTTTAACTTTTGTACCTGTAATTTGTCTGAATTAACTGTGTATTTAAATTAGTTTTTAACCGCACTTGTGCTTAAAATTTAATCTTGAAATATAAAAGCTGTTTTATACGGAGCACATGTGATTTGTCCGGCTTGTGTGGTCTATGGAAGCTGTGCTCTTTTGGAAGATGTAAGAAAATGGGATTTTGTGGTTTTTAAGTCGAGTCAGCACTCCAAAGCAGCGAAAATATTTGGCAAAACATAAGGAGGAACCCGGATTCTATTACATAACACGCTACACAATATTTCGAAACGAGTTTATATGACCCTCAATCCTTTCAAAAGACATGGCCCATGGGCCATCATGATTTTAATGCATATCTTCACGTAAAACCGGTAATAGCTATTTAAAAATAAGACTAATATCAACATCAACATCAAGGTTTTTGGCAACTTAAACTAAAGAACAAGTTATGCTTGTAAGTTAACAAGTTTTTGCGGTATGCAATATTCAATATTACTTACAATATATCTACACTCATATAAAACCAGTCGGGTTTTTAATACAAGAAAGAAACACGCCTCAGCTCATTTTGACAGAATTTCAGCCTGTGCAAAGCCATGTGAATGAAATATCTGACTGATCAGATGATTTCTTTGCGAGTTTGGCAAAAATTAAAAATCAATTAAAGTTTGGCATCTACAAGTGTCTTGTAAATTTGGTACTTTGCTTCTTGGATTGAGGACTCGCTGAAATATAGTAAGATTAATTGAAGTTAAAAATCAGGTAAATTTGTCAAGTAATCATGAGTTTAAATTTAAAAAGAAGGAGCCATGTTCATTTTTGAGTGATAATTTTTAGAAATTTGTAGATTTCTTAACTAAAATGTTTGTGTAAGGTTTGTAATTTAATTGCATTTTGTTTTAGTTATTGCGAAAAATTATGACACGAACAAAAACTAAAGCAAGAGACAGTAGCTCTGACCCGTCAGAGGTTCCATATAAATCTAATAAATTGTATACTTGTGTAAACTGTGGATACCTGTCACCTCAAATTTACAAGACTTATGCATTGTCCAGTGAAAATTTGATGAAGCTTTTAAATTGTGTAAGTCTATAGCTAAATGTGTAGTACATGGAATGTTATGAAGTGGAGTATATTATAAACCTAATATTTTTCAATACTTAATTTTTTTTAATATTTAGAAGCAATGCGGACTATCTTGTGGATAAATACATTGAATATGATGTTATCATTGTCGCAATCAGTCTTTTATTACTGGACCAGCCGGCTTATAAGCACACTTTACTCAATCATCCCTTTCCGGTAAGTTTATTCAAGGGAGTTTATCATTTTTTGGCTCTGAAACTAAAGTCTTTAATGTTTTATTTATTGATATGCGCAGGGGTACTGTGAAATTAGGAATAATCTTTCCATTTTGCGAGGCTTACTGTTACTGGTGTTTCCAAAAAGGGATGGAATCTTCTCCAAACACTGTAGACTTTTATGAGCTTGAAAATGACTTTTATAGGGTACTTCTTCGAACCGCTGTTGGAACTCTTGTGTTTCATGGATTTATAATATTGACGGCTTTTGCCCGCTGCATGTTCTGGCCAAATATGGTCCGCTCAAATTTTACGTTACTTTCTGTATTGAAAGGAACTTGCATGTGTGGATTTTTTTCCATTTTCGAACTCATCGCACTTGTGTGGTCATTTCCAAGAAAAGATACCCAGTATGTCTTTATTTATGGAATGCAAATGCTAACAAATGTGCAAAGTTATATAGGTAAGAACAATGGAGGGATGACTTTTTATCTCCATTAAGAACTAAGCCACAACCATATTATATGGCCACTTAAAAATAATTTTGTTGTATATTTTTATTTTCAGCTACAACCTCTTCTTCAAATCTTTGGGCTTATTGTGTTATCGGCACAGCTATTTGGCTGAAATTGCAGTCTGTTGCCTTATTTGATGAGACTGTTCCTGCGTTTGATCAGCTTTGGAAGCAGTACTAAATGGTGATAAAAATTATCATGATTGTTCTTTGTAATTGTTTCATTATGTGTTCATTTATTTTATTTTATTATTGTATCTTACCCATTTGTACATTTACCGTATTTTTCATTTTTCATACTCAATGTAGTCATTGTAAATATTAGATAAGTAAAAATTTTCAATAAATTTGTTGTACTAAATACTATTGAAGTTTTGTATTTATTTTTTAAATGCATGAAATAATAGTTCTGGCTCCTTCTGAATATTAACTTAAACTTGAATTTTGTATATGTAATTTTTGTATTTTTTGTATAGATCCAGCATATCTTTGTTACTTTTGTAATTTGAACAATGGAAGGCGATATTCCCGAACTCTTACGCCCATTGTCATGGCTGATTGGAACGTGGGTTTCTAAAAATGGTTCTGGCAAATTTCCAACAATCAAGGATTTTGGATACAACGAAACAATTGAGTTTCGTCGGTGTGGCATGCAACCACTAGTGTCTTACTCTGGAAGTACATCTCATCCTGAAAAGGGTAACCCTATGCATTTGGAAAACGGATTTCTACGGTCCCGCGGAAATGGACAAGTTTCATTTATGGTGGCTCATAATTTTGGTAATTGCGTTGTAATGTAAAGTACTATTATTATTATAAATATTGACATAAAGTCTTCTTTAAATGTATTATATTTTCAACAATCCCATAGGTCTGACGTCTTTGGAAGAAGGGTCAATTCAAGGTAATGAGCTCAAGCTTAAAACGCAATCTATTGCAAGGATGTCTGGCGCTAAAGAACCAGCTGTGTTGGAGGTTAGTCAATTGAACAAGGTTTACTTATTTATGTGTTCATAATAATAAATTTAAATAAATAATTGCTGATTTCTGTTGATTGATTTTTAAAATAATTAGATCAAAAGGGAATTCACATTAGTTGATGATAAGACCCTGATTCAAAATTTGTGGATGAGCACCTCAACCACACCAGAACTCACCGAACATCTCACAGCAACATATACCAAACAAAACTAGAGTGCTGAAAGAGCTTCATCCAAATGCATGGTTATTCATAGTGCTACAATTATGTCTGAATATGATTTTTGGTTATCTGTCCATTACCAAGAATGAAAATGTGATATATAAAAGTGTACTTGGCTAGAAATTTGGGAGTCACAATAATACATAAATAATAAATTCCTCAAATGTAAAATTTCTTTCTTATCCAGTGTGCTCAGATTATTTTTAGACGACTTTGGAAAGCAAATACAATGTTTAACCCTGTCTATGAAAAAACCACCAGATTGTCTGCAGCAAATTCAAGTTTATAAAGCTGTATTATTTGTAATCACATTAAGTTTATAGTAATGCAAGATCATTTTAGCATAGATGCATATTTCAATTTATAGGTTTACGTCACTAATAAACAAAATCAGTCAAATTATGACTAAGGCCATGGTGTATATCAGTAAAATGGCATACATGCGGAATAAAATGCACTCATTCTGATTACTATTCCTAAAGTACTTTATATGAAGCTAACAGTGTCCAGTCAAGTTAGTTAGCAGAGTCATGTTAATTGGAATGCGACGTCAGATGACGCTTTCATGAGTCATTATTGTTAATTTCCCAAAATGAATGTTGACCAAAACCATTATGAAGATTGAAAAGCATAGATTCTGTCAGACGTGGTGGTTCATTGTTTGACTTAATGCTCCTTGAATCGAATTGGCTGTGCATATACCTAAACTTGATTGTCATTGTCACTGACAAAAAATTAGAAAAAGGCTTTCATTTTCATCCTATTTTATGATTTCATAGACAAAATCTTTCCTCCATTTATTTCCTGAGTTTGCTGCACGGAAGTTGTGAAGACGAACAAAGAGTTTATTAATCGAATTTTCTCCATTCTCCATTATTAAAAGTGATTTATAATAATGCGATGAGAAAGATAAAACAAAGCAATTGTCAAATTTAGGGTTGAGAAGCCGGTTGGTCATGATTTTAATTTAGTTTGACATTCAGATATGTTCCATAGAAAAAAACTAAGTTTGCACGTTTCACAATTTATTTCGCATCTTTCACATAAATAATGGCATGCTTTTATTACGGTACAAAATGGTAAACTACAATTTTTTCTGGATGAGTTTTCTTCCACTCTACCTTGTCATTCATTTGTGTACAAACGTTTCAGTTGTCAGTAATGAGAGGATATAGTTGACATATCATCACACAACAATCGCTATTAAAATGAAAAATTTTCCTGGGAAATGTTAATAAAACCAGTCCGAATTCAAAAACTGGAGTAAAACTGACGCTGGCGCTATTGTTATCTTGTTTTTTATTATTGTTTTGTATTATTTTAGATAATTTGGCCAAAAAAGATGGACAAGACAAAAATAGAAACCAGAACGAAATGGAAATAAAAATAAATTGCTCACTCTCGCATAATAAAACGGCAGCAGCGTTGTCCCTTGTTTCGCAACAATTGCACGCAATAATGGTGTTCCATTAAATTGTTCCAGACTTTAAGCCGGACTCATCGTCACTACTATCAGATTGTAGCAAAGAATGAATCAGGTATTTTTTTACATAATCTGTCATGACTTTTCAGCTTGTTCGCATGTGTCCATCCTTTTCATTATTGCCCTGCTAATTGGCAGTTTGGAACAGAAAA
>JAANSO010004363.1:0-10186 GCA_036507315.1 Lepidocyrtus fimetarius | reverse complement strand
ACAATAATGCACTTCAGATTATTTGATTCAACAAACAATTTGATTTCAGTGAATACTAATGAGGGGGTATGTGGTGTCTGGCAGTGCCAATAAAGTATTTATGATTCACCATCAGTCCATGTCACAACACTCATCATAGTTTTTTCCTGGACAAAAATATATTTCTTTGAACTTTTATAGTGGATGGAAATTCTATCCCCTTCCGCCCCAAAAGAGTGAAAAGGAAGAAGCAAAGAAATAATAATTCGTGAGAAAAATTACACATTGAGTATCTCACATCCCAATTAGTTCATTTCCTGGAACTATACAATGAGCCTGAAAAAAGGGATGATTTTGAGATAGACGGAGAAGATAAAACAAAATTCTCTAAAAAATATTTTATTAATTGTCATGCGCAACGTAGCCCGTCATCATAATCATCAACAACACCATCAATAAATGAAAAAAGGTAAAAATTGTAGTAATAACTTTGAAAGCACATGGGATTACTATCATCATCATCAGTTTACTTCCCGTCTGCACAATCAATCGTAATCGCTCTTCATCATCGTCCTTTCCATGGCCGCCCGGTCAGTTTGTTTTGTTTTTACTCTTAATGAACATGTACGTGATGATCAAGACTATGAACGTGAAGAAATTATCGGCCAAAATGGAATAATCCAATTTTACTACTGCATTCTGCACTTTTCCCTTTTTAAAAAACCTTCTTCCTGCTGCAATTTCAATTGCATTTTTTTAAATTCAGCCCAGCCCAACTCATTCAGTGACCTAATATAACTGATCTAGTTTAAGCCACCGTTTTACACGAATTAAATTACGTGAAATTACAATGACAATTAAAACCCCATTTTTTACACACCTTTTTGTTCCCTTCTATTTAAATAGCTATTTTTAGAATTGAAAAACCAACAAAAGCTAAACTTTGAATAAATCCAGCAAATGCAAATAACACATTTTCTCCTGAATTGGAGGACATATAAAGCCTGGCTCCACAACCTCATTATTTCCATAAAACTTTATTCAATTCAAACGGGATCACCACCATCCACCTTTCATGGAACTTTTTTTGTCCATTTCATTCATTAGAAAAAGGGGGAATAAAAAGATAGAATGAATGTGCGTAAGTCCAGCCGGCCGGCAGTAAGCACAAATATTCATTCATTCGCTCACACATATATATTTCATTACGTAATTTTTTTCTAAAATTCAAAGAGGAAAATAAATGTTGTCTCTCGTTCATCTCATTTTTTTCCTAGTAAAAAATGAATAAAAATGCACATCCAGATGCAAAACCAGTCAACCCTTCCGCAAGGTATTAAAACATCCTTTTTCAACAACATCATCGCCATGTGTATAAAAGTACGAAATGGAAATTAGAATTTGTGAGAAGAGGAAAACTAGTGAAAGAGAAATTTGTTGGTCTCCACTTTCAAACTCTTGTGCAGATTAACATTTGTCAGTGAAGGGGGAATGATAGCGGAATAGCTGGTCGGTCGACTTTGCAATCATCATCAATATTTTCCTCTCAGTTCACTATAAATGTGAACCAGACGAGGACGAGACCAATATTAAGTTTTTTAAAAGGAGCCAGCGACCTAGGACTACGATACAATAATGCAATTACAATTACTCAACGCAGCATTTTCACTCATTCCCCTGTGAGTCAATGTATAACCACATTTTCCTTCTTACAACTTTACTTATTACATAATTTTTTCTTACTCTATCTAGATAACATAAAAACGTCATCACGCCAAATATGAATGAGCCGGGTTGGAGGAGTAAAGTTGAAGTCGTAGTAATACCAACAGTGATGGAGTTAAGTCACCAGCGGACACTAGAGCTTACAAGAAGAAAAAAGGGAGGAAAATGAGAATGAAGAAGTACAAACATCCGCATCCGCTCACTCAGTCTTTCCCTTCCTTCCTCGTTAATGGTTAACAGCTGAAAATTTAATTCCTTATTTTGCTTCTTGGTCCCTCACCCTCCCACCATCCTCTTTCTGATAATATTGACAAGACAAAATGGCATGTCTGTGTATATTTACATTCTAAAAAATGTCTTCAAAGAAAGAAATGAAGACCGGGATTATTAAGCATGTTATAAAATGAATGACAAAATTACACAAGAGTATATATGGAAATTGGGATTTTTACTTGGAAGAGGTGAATGAAAACTGTTCCTTTCTTTTTACATGTTTAATTTTCATTTATTTACTTTATGAGTATGAGTTTATGGGATATTGCAAAAGTTTACAGTTAACGGCAGAGAGGGAATTGACTTTTTACATTCGCCACTTGACCTGATATCACTCCACAAACCTTATCTCTACAAGAGATGACAGAAAGGCAATGATCTTGCTTTCAAGTTCAACATAAATTAGTCACCTTTATCAATGAGTTCCATAGTTCAGTAATAGTAGCCAGTCAAGTGCCTCATGTACGATTAGAGACACAAGTTCGCCAATTATCACTCCACAGTCATCATTCATTAAATAATAATTAACGTAATCCAGAAAATGCTGAAATGTTTTCATTATCTTTTTAGCAAAAATGTCAAACATGTTTTTAACTTTTTTGCTACCACTAAATCTAAAAGCAACGCAATTAAGCTATTATTTTTCTGATACACAATGAAACTGCTACATTTTTTGATACATTAATTAATCAACTGGAAATGATTCATTCTGACTAACAAAGTCAAATAATTTTTACATGTTGTTTCAGGAAGCGCATTTTTACAAACAAGTTTTTTCCTAAAAGTAAATATTGAAAAACAAGCAATTTACAGATTGTCAAGATTTGAAGAGGTGTTATCGTCCTTCAATATTATATCAAATGAACTATTTAGTGTAATAATGTTTCTCCACATTTTACAACAATTTATTTCTTTCCGTTAGAATGGTAGTACACATAGGTGTGATTACAAAAAATGTCAATGCTGCAATGCAATAAATAAAGTCCCAACGAATTTGTATTGGATATGTTTTAAGAGTTTAAAAAAACGTATATGACTTGAAGGTACTCTCTAGCAAAATTCATACCTTGAAATGTATGAGCAACCTGTTAATCTCCAATAACAGTTTTCGAGAGCCCGCTTTCAACAATCAATCAGTCACAAGCTAGAGAATAAGAAAATATAAATTTCAAGTAGGTATGAATTTTTGGGCTACAAACTCAAATTGGTTCTCACTCAAAAAAGGTCCCGTACGTTGAGAGAAGGTCTCGCATGCAGAATGAAACCTTGGACAAAAATGGACAAAAATGGGATGTTTAGCAATAGGGAAAACAGCTTTCTTTACAAAAAACAAATTCTTACAAAAACCTTCTGCCTGATTTCTCTGAACAAACGACCTTTTCTTTTATCCCATTGTAATCCTCAGCTTATTGAGCAATACCACAAGAGAGGAAATACTAAGAAGAAGAGATTATATGACCCCGATTGAACCATTTAAACTTAAAATATCAACCTTGCCCTAGCCCTGCCTCTTTTTTGTTGAATTTCTTCAGAACTGGAGTAACAAGACAAACAAAGACGAAGTACCTTTTACAAGATTTCTGATGAAGGACAAACGGTCATTATTATTGCTTTGCGCCAAATTATTTTATATAAGAGAACAAAGTCGTCTCTTCTTTCACAACAAAAGTCCTTTTTTCTCTAATCAACAAAGGACAAAACTGAAGCGTGAAAAAGTAATCAACACTGTATTAAGTGTTTCCCTCCGTTTAATCAACTTCTTTCTGTTTATATATCTATGATATATTAGTAATAAATCCAATTCTAACATCTCCACTTGCCTAGCCCTTGAATTTCAATCAGATTTAAAAACATCAGCCACGAAATCCCTTTTTACCTTATTTGTCCGCATAATACTTTTTCAATAGAATTACCTAATATGGAGATTGAATTACAGGTTCTTGACTTTCTAACTTTGAATCTGGATTGTCCAACACCACCATCATACAAAAACAGACTCAACAACAAACAATTGACATAACAAGTGTCAGTGTTATTATCGTTGACAAATCAAATTTCTAAACAAGAATATTGCATAAGATCTAAAAAAGAGTAGGAGGAAGAGGAAGGAGGCGGGTGAGTGAACGATAAAAAGAATTTAACACACATTTTAAGCTTTTTATCCAAAAAATGTAAACTCTGGAAGAGTATCATTCATTATCCTCATCCTCCCTGCAACAATCAACCTAAAAACAGAGGTTTAGCTATTGACTCCCAAAAATAAATGATTGACTGATACAAGCAGATAAGATTTTACCAACTACAGTGAAAAAAGGTGAATAAACAAAACTTTTACTTTGTCCCAAACTACTTCAGCTAAATTAACGTCCCATGTTCATCATTATTGAATCAGTTTCTCTCTTCTTATCATCACTGATTCCATTTGCTTATTGTATCATATCCGATAAACATTAACTTTGGCTAACGTAAAAGATAACTTTTGTATGAAATTAAATCTTTGTTAATCTCATTTATAATCTACATCCTGCCTGTATATCAAATCCCATCACTCCATCTCTCAGCTAATTGAAAGTGGATTATTAAATTTCCTCTTTTTAATTAACGGTCATTCATTTCTCATTGAATGAAAAAGTATAGGGAGAGAAGAGCACATATGCTTTATTGGGAAAATGTAGGAAAGTGATTTTTCGGTTTGCTTCGAACACCGTCAACATATATTCAAGTCTCCAAAGATGAAAGGAAAAGTTAGAAATTCAAAAGAATGAAAATGACATGGCCAGTACGGTATCCACAATTACAAAACACAAAAGGGTTAGAATTATGTAATAACGGATACATCAAAAAATCCTAAGGCATGTATTATTATGCGCTACAATAGTAAATGAGCCCAACTGACTTGCCAGTTTGCACTTGTATGCTCTTCCTTCTTCTTATCTTGAATCTTGATCATCCTTACATATCATTATATTTCTATATAGAAAGAATGGCCATATGATGAATGAAGAAAAGTAACGAACAAAAGTTCACTTTTCCTGCCGTCCCGTTTTCCCGTCCTTTCACATTCGTCCGTGAAAGATTAAAGGGAAGGAAGCAGCAGGTGTTCTGCGATTCAATCTTTCATAGAATCAAAAAATCTAATATAAAAAATCATCCATCTACTACTTCCACACAAAACCAATGAACCAAATGACGTCCTTCTCTGGCTCTAAATAAATCTTTCTACTACGAATAGGTGATTTCTCCATTTTTATGCTGTTGTGGTTTGTGGGAATTCAAATATATGCATAATACTCTGATCGTGACGACTTTCCTGCTTTCATCTGTTATGTTTTTTGGGTTATACATAAGGGAAATTTTCATTTACTTTTTAGGAACCTGTCACGATATTTTAGATGTGGTGCCCAAAAGCAGGAACACAGTATGCCCTCCAAATGGATTTTAAAGTCTTATGAAAAATTAAATTGCAAATTGCGGTATGGAAAAAGCAGGCGGCACTATAATTGGTCAACAAAATGTTCTTACGCAAAAGCAGCATAACTTAAAGAACAAAAAAGTAAAGTCTTACCATAACTCCACCATAGGATTCATCGAAAGTGATGGTCTTCGGCATACTTTCTGTGGAGGTCAGTACCCGAACATATTGCACGGGAATAGTCGATGGTGATTGCGGACGTGTTGTGAGGATGGTGCGCGTTTGAGTTCCAAATCTATGAACGTTCGGTCTTCCAAGTACATTCTGCTTAATGGTAACTGCTGGAGAAATATTTTTTGATGTCACAGTTGATATCGATGATGACTGGGTACTATTGCTTCCTTTGATTATTGTAACGGCCGTAGCACCATTACTCGTGCGACCACTGCTGACTTGACTCTTCAACGGAACATTTACAACGGCTCCCAACGCCTTCTTATTTACCCCACTGAAGCCAGTGTCGAAAAGATCTGCACCTTTGGTTGATGAGGGATCCGATGGTGTTGACTCAAAACAGAGGTCAAACTCGTCGAAACCATCTTCAGTCAATCCTTGGAAAAGGGGCGCGGTATCCCCCATGAGATCATCTATCCCTAAATCTGAAGACATCATCCGATTGATTTCATTCTGCATGTCTTGCTCGAATATCTCTTGTATGGACAAGTCCATCTCTGACCCGCAGCCGTACATTAGGTCCATCTTGGAGGAGGGAAACCGGAATACGTTTTTCTCAAGTTATAAAAAATTGTCCAGATTTGATCTTTGGTAATGGGGAAAGGGTTTTTTTAAAGAGAGACGAAAGAGAGACCAAAGTTTCGGGGAAAGATGAAGGTGAAGGCTTTTCTTTGCAATATCCTCTTCATGAGCAAATTATTTTTCAGCCTGAAATCCCTGAATGAACCAATATTTCCCCAATGTCAATTAAATTTAGCCTTTCATTAATTAACTACCTTTGTTAAATACTTAAGAATCGTTTAGGGGTTTTAGCTCGATGTCGCAAATAGTTAACAGCACAATTACACTTAATTTATTTTTAATACCACAACGCACCTAAATAAAGTGTTTTGTCGCAGCATTTATCTTTTATTCAGACTCGGAGGTATTCCCCATAAAAATTTCCGGGCTTTATAGCGTAAAAAACGTACATATAAAACAATGTCGATGAATCAAGACATGACTAAGCAGTGCGCATTGGAAATAACTGACAATCCTCATAAAAAACATTCGGATAGAAACCAAACGATAAAAACAATTAATTTGCATATGCATATATTTAGTCTTACATTTCTATGCATTTGACATTTTCGTAAATGTCAACTACAGTTCATTTTCATAATTAGCAATTTGCATAAAAATTGCAGATAAGAATTTCTCAGCAGCAATTACCATAAATGTTCGATAAATCAATGACTCTGCATTGACATTCGCACATTTCATCGAAGTTGATGAGATCACATCAACTCACATGAAGCAATAACAATAGTTCATGGGCTCATGTTCTAATCCATTTTATCCAATCATGTCGCAGTCAACTCTACGAGGGAAGAAGAGAGAGAGAAGTCAGTCTGTCTTCTGAACGTAGTAAACAGTGACCACATTTTGTACATACCTAGTTTTGATTCATACTTAAAATATCTAAAAATCTGCCTATCATCATTATCACATTGTCATCTCTTCTTTATCGTTTTCCTTAACAAAAACAACTCTTAAGTAAGAATGCTTTTCATTGTTGAAACAATCGTTAAATTCTTATTCCAAAAGCTGCAGGACACAGGTACAAATGCAAATTAATAGATAACCTACAAGAGTACATTGGCAAAAATCTGTATGAATCTTTAAATTTTACTTTAGACAACTACAAAAAGAGGGAATGAATGTATGAAAGGCATTTCTTCTTGAATTAAAGTTTAAATCCTCATTTGCCTATTTTTTGAAACAAAAATGGAACGGAACTGAATGAAAAATGGACAATTTTCCGTCCTAGCTATTACTCCACTTATAAGCCACCGACCCTTCGACCTCAATAAAAAATCATGCTGGAAAGAACTCTAGTGCTGGAGAACAATAATGAGAAAAGGGATGGACTTATAAAGTGTCATTCAATTCAGTCTAAATATTAAATAGTTTTTAAGTATGCAAAATTCCTGTCTGCCACATTGTCATGTCAAGTCATCATCACCACCCGTTGTCAACATTAAATCATAAAACGTTATGTCACATTCTATTTTCTTGCGTAACAATCATTAACATAAAAGGTGTCAATAAAGTAAAATATTTGTATCGCATGGGAAAAGTAATGTGATGATAAACCGGTCATCATCGCGGCAAAACCTTTGCCTGCTGTTTACTATCGGAGGGAAAAGAACCGTCATGTCAATAAATGTATTCCAAAATAAAACTTTTTTTCCTTTTCTTGCACTATATTTTACAAGAATTTACGCACACACGGATCACACGACAGAACAGCAACAACATCACATTATACACACATCTACATAACCAAAACAAGACAACTCTTTTTTCATAGACACAAGTCTTATGGGGAAGTGCTACTCTACACACTCGTCAAAATCTTTGATTTTTCATGAAATTTGCCAAAAAATTTAAATGACACCGGCTAAAACCCATTGGAAAACGTTTAAAATTTACTCACCTTCAATTTCTGATCCAATTTCAAATGATTTTCTGATGAAAAATCCCCAAGAATGGAGTTAAAAGAACTTCCGTAATATATCAGTTTTAACAACACCGGGTAAAATCCTTTTTGATAGGATATAGTAATAGGAAAAGTAGAGAGAGATTTGAGTGGAGAAAGAGGGTATAATTATAGAAGAAGGTGAATATGTATGTACACAAAAAGTAGATACAAATATTTTTCTTTCTCCTTCACTTCTTCACTCCAGCCACCACTACTGTATATAAGATTATTACGTAACTACTACACCAGAGCACTCTCTCACTATTCAGCTCTCTTGTATTTTAGATTGGATTTTCAATTCAATGAGAGAAAAACAGAGAGAAGAGAGGAGGAAAAAGGGAAAACACACATTCGCTACGAGCCCTAAATGGACTATGTATGGATTTCAGGGAAGCATCGAGTTTCTTCAATTCCAGCCCTCTCGTACGTACGTTAAAATTATCATTCTCATCAGCATCACCAACAACGTTTCAGCCAGTTTTCTAAAGATATAAAACGCAATGAACAAAGTTGGGATAGAGCGAGACAGAATTTATGAAAATCATGAGAACAGCGAGGGCAATGTAAAACTTTATAAGTTTGTTGGTTATAGGCATGGATGTTGGATAAAGTTTTTTGGATAGCTCAAAAGCATACACAAGACAGACATAGACATCTACCTTAAACCATTCTTCTCAACATGATATAAAACGAACATATAGGTACATGAAGTTGTTTGAAACGAAGTTTTTTATCATGCTCTTCTTCTTCGGTCGGTTGATGTTATGAAGGTGTACCAAAAGCATACAAATACATTTCAAGAGAAGGAATGTTTTATCTATTCAGTCGGCACAACTCGGTATATATGGATGTGGGAAAAGCATACAAATAATATATGTATAAGAGTTCTCTACGGTTTGGGGCAGTAGGAGACAGTATACAAAGCAAGATAACTTTAGCTAGGGACAAAAATAATGTTTAATCATAGCGAAACCTTATAGCACAGCCAAAGTTACAGCGGCTGGAGCGCAGTGGTAAAATATCTAAAGTTAATGTACATTCGTTTCTCTCTGCTAAACTCGTAAAGAACGGTTGTATGTATGTTGGGAAGGGAGTGAATAGAATGCCTTGTGTGCTATGCCGTCATCATCTTCGGTTCGATGATAGTGTTGACGATAACGATGAAAAATAATAATAATAACGATGCCTACACTTTATTCTTTTCTTGGTTAGCAACAGTAGAAAAGCCAGCACGCCCAGTGAGAATTAGCTGACATTGCTAAGACCCTTTATAGCTAGCACAGGAGCAGAATGAACCAGCCGAGCTGGTCCCCCGAACAATTTTTCAGTCGACCCCCTAAACTCGAAACCAACTTTAATACCTTTTACCATTTGCCTATTTTGATTATTTCTGGATAAACTTTTTCCCCTTCGCTCACTATATACTCACATGTTTTCTAAGCATAAACATTTCTATGATTTTTTAAAGTTGATGAACGACAGGTACTTATTTTTTAAACCTTAGGAAAAGGATTTTAAATTCGTCGGTTAAATTTTTTTAAATTAAAGAGATTAGTTAATTTAATCTTTAGCATTCTTGAAATGCTTACAATAGGATTAACAGTTAAAGAAGTAAAATATTCATGGAACGGTCGAAAAAGATTGTCATTCATTTAAGCTGAATTGGATTCTTAATTTTGGAATGGGGGTAATTGGAGACAACTCTGTTAACTAAATAATGGTATGTAGTAGTATGCATTAGAGTAGGTTTATGCTAAGTGAATTAGTACATATGTCACCAAATGGTTGTTTCATATGAAACTGGAGAGGTTATTTACTAAATGAATGCGGCATTGTACAATATTTACTTTACTCTCTTTTTGCTTATGTTGGACTTTGTTGATTAGATTGGGAAAAGACTTTTTTGGGTTTGGTTTAGATATTATGACGATATCAGGACAATACTGCTGTTGAATTACTGAATGTAAAATGTATGTTGAGTTGTACAAATTTATACTGCTTATTTTTCTGTTTCCCATGTGGCAATACGATGAATTGAA
>JAANSO010004362.1:0-10186 GCA_036507315.1 Lepidocyrtus fimetarius | reverse complement strand
AATTGAGTTGCATGGAGGGGAACAATCGGATTTCCAGGATCCAAACAACTTGCGACTTGAATCTGATAATTTTTTCACCAGCAGGAATCCAGATTTAAAAAATGATACAGACTTTAAAGAACTTTTTCCACCGGTTGTCTACAGCAAATTATTAATAATAACCCAAAGAAGAGATCTTCATCGACGCATTTCGAATGTTCAGGTTTCTCCTCTTCGTATAAAATCTCCCTGGATGAGTGAAGAAAGTCTTTACCGTCAAGATTTACAGCCAATATAGTTCTCCTGTGCAGATCCCTTTGTTTATTTCGTTCCTACATAATACTTAAGCTTCCGTACATAGCAACTCCTCTCTTCAACACTTTCTGGGAGATCCAAAAACAAATGTTCCATGAAGTTCTGAACTTTCTGCTTTGCTAACCTCCGTCACTAACTAGTCCGTCCGTGAACTTAATCGGAAAGAATTATAATTTTTCTTTACGTAAAATTGAATTCCGTGGGAAAGAAGAATCGAATTTTCAGGATCCAAACAACTTGCTACCAGATAATTTTTTCACCCGCAAGAATCCAGATTTAAAAAATGATACAGACTTTAAAGAACTTTTTGCACCGGCTGCGTACAGCTAATTATTACTAATAACCCAAAAAAGAGGTCTTCTTCAACGATGCATTTCCCACTTGGATCGTATCTGCAATGATGTGCAATGCAGTCGCAAGGACTGTCCGATGACTTGTTACATGGCTCGGCTAGTTCAGAGGTGAAACACTTTTTGTTGAAGCGTCAAATTGGCAAAAATCCTTTTCACAGGCTGTGGGACTCCAATTGCAAATTATGTATTTGTCGCACGAAATTTTGTCAGCTTAGACTTGACTGGAAATTAACTGCCGGCCTCCCAGGGTCTGTGTTTCACTGAGGATGCAGAAAGCCGCTTTGGTGTCCGTTTGAAAGGGTCAGCTTCGGTTTTAAAATAGGATTAAACTTTAGTTTCGTCATCTTGACATGATGTTCAATAAATACAGAAGTTAAGGAAAACAAAAACCAAGTTAAGATTCATATTCAAAATTATATTTAACTTAAAGAACCAGATAATTGATGTGATTAGTTAGCTTCTAAATTAAAAATTGTTAGAAAACATATTCACTTTTAGACTATTTTAATGTTACTGACTATTTTTAATGACATGAATAAAGAATGTAGCTTTTTGATTTCATAAGCCTTTGAATTTTAATTCAGCAGTTCCTTTAACTTTTAACTTAATCTACTTAGAAAGTGAAAACAATAAAATACCTATCCATCTACATTCATGTTCCCCGCTTCAATCCAATCTTTTATTCAATTACAATTTAATTAATCATAATCAATAACATCTTTCTAAATAATTAACTATTAAAACGACATTTCATTAAATTTATTCAATTCATTTCAAATCTGGAAATTTTTTCTCATCAAGCAGCAGCACAACATGCGAGATCTCGTTGACAACGGAGTGCCTACATTTCAGAATCCTCCGAACAAGCCCACTTGGATCTTCACTGAAGCCCTTTGAGCCTCCATTTTTCTCCGAATCCCTTCGTCCTTCATAGCCTGGTATCATAAAACCCGTTTTTGTTATCCACTTTGCTTCACATCCCCTTTCTACCTCTTCCGTCCAAGGCTTCCGCGCCAGAAAAAAGAAACTCCGCGAATGATTTTTGTTCCCTTTGACTTCCAAAGTATAAATTACCGGAGGCTAACAGCAAAGCCGAAAGGCTCATTTCATGCAAGGGAGTTGGCCTTGAGCCGTGGGGTAACGTCAGAGCTTGCTTATCCCAGAGCAAACCTTGCTTTTCAGACTTTCTCATAGAAAACATATGGAGGGTCGTTGGATTCTCAACGTTTTTAAACATTGGCATCATCTCATTCACTTCAAAAGGACTGAGGAGAAGAACTTGAGTCCCTCCAGAGGAATCCGTAACAGCTGCGTAGTACTCAATCGGTCTTAAATACTCATCCGTGTACTCACTTTTCTCGTCTTCAGTAACCGTGCTAAAGTCCCCGCTAACATAAACATCCCCGTCCCAAGCCTCCAATTGCAAATCTTCATGCAAATTAGTTTCTTTGAATATTCCAGGCAACCTTTCAATCCCTTCTTTCTCCTTCAACGGCTCCCCTCCTTCGATAAACTTTCGAACGTTGGGGTGCAAACAATGCGGAGCGGGTTTTAATTTTTTCGGCTTCTCAATCACCCTTTCCTCCTCATTCTCAGCTTCTTCTTGCTGCTCCCGTTCCAGTTCTTTTTCCTGCTCCTCCTCCATGTTATCATCGGAAGAGAAATGGAGCTTGTCTGGAGCATTTTCTCCACATCTTTTCGCAACTGCATCTAGAATCCGCTCAAAATTCTTTTTAAACTCCAAGTTTAGAACGTCCACGTGCAATTCATTGTAACCGTCCGGGTCAAAGTCGGAGCTAAAACGGTAAACATTATTTAAAATTCTGCTTTAGTCTTATCTTTAATTAACTATTTAATTGCTTTAAATAACTCAAACTTACTTTTTAATTTTCCTCAGCGACGCGTTAAACCAGTTCGGAACGACCTTCACGAGCTTGTCAAGGGACGCATGCTTTCCATACATCCCCTCCAAACTAGTCACTTCATCGTCCATACACCTCCGAGCCAAAAGCATCGCATACTTCCCCCTCCGCTCCTCATCCTCCGATTCCTTCGTGGAATTGCAGAAGTTATCTTCAGCCAGAAGCCTCTGTGCATAATTTTTTCCTCCAATTGCCCAATGCACAAGACCGTCTTCGTTGAATTTACGGGTATTCCCCTCAGCAAACTTTAAAATACCCTCGGAACTGATAGGCACCCCTCCAGATAAACTCTCCTTTCCTATTCCGTTGAAAATCTTGTCGAATACTTCATGAGACAGGTAGAAAGTCACAGATTGCCCTTGATCAAGTTTCCTCATTCTCATGCATGCTTGCGTCAGTTTATCGCGCTTCGTTCGAGCACCGACTGCGACAACGGCTCGCCATTCATTAGGGAATTTAAGGTCAGTGCCCCTAAAACAAACAAAGCTTGGGAAGCTTTTAAATCTATGAGGTTATCATACCCGTGGAATGAAATATGTACATGCAAGTTTTTCTGCATGGCAAACATTTTTTGTCTTATGAGTTTAATAAATAAATGCAGTGAATAAATTAAATTTTAACGTAGCAGTAGTAAGTGGCAAATACTTTTATAGTTAGGGCTGGGGCTGGAACACTATTATGCATATAGATTTCATAGAGCACGCTTGATTGACCGTTCTGTTGGCAAAATATTTGGCTCGTCTCACCTGCTCACTTGCGTCCTTCCTCAATGTAAAAAGGGATCTAATTTGATGTTGAATGAATGTGAACTTTTTTAAATCTTTAAACAGCTGAGAGCAGTGCAACTTTTGCAAATTAAACTGCAAATTAATTGAATCAAGTCATTTACGGAAAACGCATTAAACTAATTTCGTTAGTAATGTCAGTAGGGTATAAATGAGCTTTGGTTAGGTGTTAAAAACCTAACCAAAGCTCATTTTATTTTCTCAGGTAATCAATAATTTGCACACGCACATTTCATCATCATCATACGCATATTTCTCACCATGTCATAAAACAAAGCCTTCACGCCAACTTTATTTTTATTTTATATGCATACATATAAACAAAAAAGCCATGCTTTCGCCTGCTGCAACTCGCTTGTGTTTTTATTGCATTGTGCATCATCCATCATCAACAAAATCATTTTCAAAGGTAAGTAGTTTTTAACTATAATTATAACTAGTGTTTATTTAGAGTTAATTTAAACTTTTATTTATTTAGCCTTAAATAGATTTTTAAAAAGAGAAAAGAAAGAGAAGGAAAGAGAGATAGGAGAGGAAGAGAGAAAAGTGAAAGATGGTAAGTTTTTTCTTTATTTTAATTTATTTATTTAGTTTAATTGTTAATTTATTTTAATTTATTTTCAGATAATCATTGGAAGAGAGAGAAAGGCGACGAAGGAGAGGAAGCGGAGTGGTGGAGCACCATTTCGCTTTGCCCTGTTGTTACTTGTGGTAGTGAGCCACGGCGGAGGTAAGTTTTTATTAGTTTTATGAAATTATATGAAATTTTATGAATTTTTGATGAATTATTTTTTTTATTTTTTAGGTGAAAGCAATTGCGTTAGTTGCGTGAAAGATGGGAAGTGGTGGTGTGGAGAAGGGACTGAGTGGAAGTGTGCCTCCACTCAAGAAGATTGTCCAGATGGGGCCACAGTGGTTATTCCACCTTTTTCAGCAAAGGCCTGCCCTCCCGATCCAACAACAACAACATCCACTCCTCCTTCTACAACAGTCCTTCCTTCTTCAACTACTCCTGTTCCGGACCCTCCACCAGAGCAGTCTTCTTCAGCTTATAAGATTCTATTTTATGTATTACTGACTCTGGTGGTGGTCGTCCTCCTGGGCTTTTGCGGGTGTATTTGCTATTATTTAGCAATTGATAAGATTTTTTGGTGTAAAACCCGCAATCAAGCCCAGGAGGAAAACGGAGCAGGAGTAGTGGGGCATTCCAACATTGCCTATGATTTGTTAAATGAAGCCATTGAAGAAGGAAGGGTTGAAGTAAGAAGGGGAGTGGGAAATCAGTACGGGAGTATTGATGATTTGGTAAATTTGATTTAGTTTTATTTTTTTCCATATTTTTCTTTAACTTTTTTTTATTTTATTTTTCACTTAATAAATCTTTGACACTAAAAATACTAGATTCTAGCCCGATTCTGTCATACCTGCACTAAATACATATAATTTCATTAAATTAATTTAGTTATTTATTATCAAAAAATCGCATCGTATATATTCCACACAATAAAAATGATATAAACTACCTTTATAAACAAATATCTCACAGATTTAGCAAGGTCCGAAGCCCAAAAGTTGTGATAAACTAAGAGGGAAAGAATACTATGTATTGCATTATCATAATGGCTTTATATTAATGTAGTTATTTAGATACGTTTTGTTTAAATGAGAAATCTAGGTAAACATTTATTAAAATAAAAATCTGGCAAACTATACACCGTCCGAGGTTTAAAATACAACAATATATGGCATACAGTTCAAAGCGTCTAAATATTATGTTAAAATGCATTATGCCGATGTAGTTTTTCAGATATGAGCTTTTAATATTAAGTAGAAATCACAGCCAACTTTTAAAAACAATTTTTTTCCAAAGTATTTAACGTCCGAGCTCAGCAGGCATATGTGTGCATTCTATCGACTACAGCTATGTATTATGAAAATATTGGATGTTCTGTCGATGTAGTTTTAGAGATATTCAAATATTAAGTAAATATAAAGCATTTTGTCAATGCTACTTTTTAGCCAGTCATAAAGTTGACGTCATGGAGTTAGCTACAGACGAAATCATTGGCCAGTTGATCCATCCATTTAATTTGATCATAACTGTAAGACACTTTATCAATAAGTCTCAAAGAACAAACACAATAGTTTCAAAGTCAATATAATTTGATTTTTTTAGGGAAGAAGCAAAGTTGGCAAAACATCGTTAATATTCAATCTGCTAGAAAATCTTGACGATATAGTCCATGGAAACATTAAAAACGTTCTATATATTTACGGTGTTGACACAGAAGAGTATCATACTTTTAAAGCGAAACATAACTTTGTTACGTTCACATCCGATTTTGACGAAGAAGAAATAAATTCTTATGATTTAATTTGTTTAGATGATTTGCAGACAAAAATATTAACTTCTCTGCGTCAGAGAATAACCGACTTTTGCACAAGATCAGTGTCACACTGTAATAAATCGCTGATATTAGTTTTACATAATTTTTACGCCTCACCAGTTTTAAGGACAATTACGCTTCAATGTGATTATCTTATATTTTTTGATTGTGCACGCGACCGTTCAATTATATCACGGCTTTCAAATCAAATGTATCCTAAAAAGTTTAACTATCTTTCAGACTGCCTGCAATATATTGTATCAAAAAACCCTAGAGGATATATTTTTATTGATCTCTCTGTAATTCAAAATAATAAATATAGAATTAGAGACAATATTGCTGTGAACAATAACACAAACTTTTTCGCTCTGTCATAATGGAGCCAAGTCGTGTACACGCAGCAAAACCTTTTTTAGAAAAGCTTGTAAAAGAAAGACGTAAAATTAAAAATAATATTGCAAAGGCCAGTAAGGACAGCATACGCCTTCTGGCGGAGTTAATATTAAACGTTGAATCTTTTGTTTGTACAAGAAAGGATAAATCTCTTTTCAGAAAGTACAGAAAGATTGTTACTGCTTTTATCAAAAAGAAGTGGAAAATTGATCAATTACAACGGTTTTTTATTAAAAACTCTAAACTAATTTTATTTGTGATTGTAACGTTCTTGTCACGTTTAGCTGAGGGGTTTTTGTGTAATATATTAAGTTAAAATGGCTAGTTTCAAGATCTTTAAAGCCATTCCAGTTTCTCTCTATAATCAAATTTTTAGCAATAAGGAAGCAATTCCAATAATAAACGAAACTTTAGAAATGGATAGTGTTTTGTCATTATTACCCAAACGACAGCAAGCTCGAGCAAAAAGTTTACTGTCGGTCCTTTCACAAGCTGGGCTTACTTGGACAGATAAATATCAAATTGTGCTTAATGAGAAGGTACTACCTGGTACAAATATTATTGACTGCTTAAACTTTTTGACAAATTCAATTTCTCCCAAAAGAATAAACCTTACAGGAATTAATATAGTTTTAGAAAAGATTAAAGAAAGTAATATTCCGTTATCTGTGCTAAGCAAAAACGCTCGTGATATTTTTAATAATCCTGTTATTACGACAAAATGGATTTCTGCAGATAAGTTAATAAAATGAGCTATGCAAAGCTTTGGCTTAACCCACGGGTTCATGGATCTTATTCAGGTCTGTCCACATTTTTAAGTACTAGAAAGCTTCGCTCACAACGAAACAAAATAAAGGCAGAGTTGTCAAAATTAAAGGAATATTATTCTTTATTTCCAATTAAAAAACGATTTCCTAGACGAAAGGTGCAGGTCTATTTTAGTAATTTTATGATGTGTAGTGATTTAATAGACGTACAACGATATTACAAAGAAAATAAGCCCTATAAATATGTTATTATTTATGTGGACATGTTCTCTCGAAAGGTTTGGGCTTATCCGCTTTCAACAAAAAAGCCGGAAGCCATCATAGCTTCCTTTAAAAAACTTTTTAAAGCTAACACGCGTCAGTTTTCGTATTTGCAAACTGATTTGGGTAAGTTAAAATTAGGTTAATATTGATTAACGGCATTTGATTTTTAATTTTGGGCTTTTTAGGAAAAGAATACGTGGCTAAACCTGTACAAGACTTTTTAAAAAAGCATAATATTATATGGTACTCCAGCTACAGCGAGATTAAAGGTAATATTAGATTAGAGAAAGTGAGAACGTATTTCTTAAATATTCTTTGTGTTTTATAGCATCTCTGTGTGAAAGGTTTATATCTACTTTTATGACCAGGTTGCAACGGTATTTTGTAAAAACTGGAAATAATCAATGGAAAAAAGCATTACAAGACTTGGTTAATAATTACAACCACTCATTTCATAAAAGTATAAAGTGTACGCCTATATTCGCTCATGATCCGAAAAATAACGACTTTGTATATAAGCAATTGTATGATACAAAGAAATCAATTAGTAATAGAATAACTTTAACTGTTGGAACGCAAGTAAGAATAGCCAAGGTTAAAAAAATATTTGACAAAGGCTATTCTAAACGTTATTTGGACGAAGTATTTCAAATTAGTCGCAGACAAAAAACAAAACCTGTCACTTATATTTTGACTGATAGCAAGGGCGAAGAACTCAAAGGTATTGTTGTTTAATCTATTTGTAAATTATCAAAAATTAATAATTTTCTAATTTGTGTTAAAGGCGGATTTTACAGGGAAGAAATACAGCCAGTTTAATAATGGATAGCTTATACCTGACAATATCGAGCGATGACGCCATCAATCAAAATGGGTCAAATACAAACTCAAATTTCTTTATAAATTTGGAAACACCTTTGCAATTGGACGAAGAAAAAGCCTACGCCGTGGGATTATCAGAAATATACTATATACCAGAAAAACGAATTTTTGGTTACCAGCCTGCAGATAATTTATTAAAAATTGTTACGGGTGAAAAGAACGTTGGAATATTTAACGTTATAAAAGTAGGTCATATTGCTCTTAGCGTGACGCAATTTAACAGAGAATGTACAACAAACAGATATCCTATTCAAATACAACAAGTTGTTATTAAAGGGGCTATACATTACAAGCTAGCTACCAATTATAAGTCTCGCGAATATATTAAACTTAGCGAAACGTTTCAAAACGTTTTCGGGTTTAAGCAAGAAATCTATCATGTTCATGAGGTAACAGCAGAATTACCATTTAATGAATCTGCATATAACAAACTTAAGAACGAGAGCAAAATTTCTTTTCAAATTGTCCTTCCTCCTGAAGAAGCACAATTTCAACTTAGGGAACCTGACGAATATTCTGTACTTGGACTGGTTAGTAGCATTAACGCTTCAATATTGCAAGCTAAAACTTTACAAGTCACCTTTGTGTATGACGATGGTGATTTGTCATTGTCGGCCAGCCCATCTATACATATTGTTTTATCAGAGCGTCTGCGCATAATTTTTAACAGTAATAGTAATATTATCGATTATAAATTTACGTCAGAAAAGGTGGATCTTTATAGATCAAATAAATATATTCAAATCGACACTAATATTATTTTGCCACAAATTGTAAACTCTGTTAGAAGGCCCTTGTTGAGAACGTTTTTACATAATCGCGAGCCTAACATTGAATATAAAAATTTCGATCCCATTTATTATTGCGAACTGAACAGATTTTTCATTAGTTCACTTCAGGTTTTGGTAAAGAACGAACGTGACGAAGAGATTCCTTTTAATAGTGCTATTAAAGTGGTTTTTCACATTAAGGCAATATGAAGGGTTTAATTCCTGAGTATTCTTCGGGTAGTAATACTACTACCGTAAACAAATCTTCAAAGCCAAAAAAGAAGCCAAAGGGCAAGAAAAAGCCAATTCCAAAGAAGAAACCGTACAGATCAAAATTAGACTTTCTAGGTGGCGGACGGGGTAAAAAGGGAAAAGGTAAAAAGAAGCAAAAACGATAAAAATGGCAAACTACACGGAAAACAGCGTTGAACAAATTTATTTTCAGCGCATTACATCAGGCAATTCTATAGCAGACGCTTCATCACCTCTTGTTTTCAATGTAAGTTGTAAGTTATTTTTATGTATACTGACCATTAAATCGTATATATTTATATATAGATCAATTCATTGCCAGGCGTTTGTACAAACTTGCGAAATTCCTACCTCTACTATACATTTAAAGTTTTGAAAGAAGACGGGGCAGTCATTGGCGATTCGAACGACGTGGCAGTGACAAACTTTTTTGGTTTAACCTTATTTGAACAGCTACAATTTTTTATCAATGAAAATCTTGTTAGTTCCAGTAATTTGTCACATTTTCAATCTTATATTAAAGCCCTGCTTTCTTTTCCGCTAAGCTATAAGGATAACGAGTTATTGTCAAGTTTATATTTTCACGATGATTCACCAGATTCTTTTACAAATAATCAATCTTACAAAGACAGAAAACAAATTATTCAAAGCAGCAAGACTTGTGAAGTATGTACCCCTGTTTTGGATGATTTATGGCTTATACCAAATGCAATACTTGGAGAAGTTAGCCTTAAACTCATTTTAAAAAGGGCTCCAGATTCGTTTGTTCTCACAAGTGCGACTACTCCAACAACAACAACAGGGTCTTCTGCAACTACTGCTACCGCTGCTACAAAATATAAAGTACAACTAGAAGAATGTGCTTTATATGTACAAAGAACAAGAATAAAGGAGAATTTATTGTTGAATGAAATAAAACTTTTCAATGAAAATAAAGTTATATGCAACTACAGTAAAACAACTATCCGTAGCTGTGCATTGCCGAAAGGAAGGGTCAACTTTAGTGTCGATAATATTTTTCAAACACAGACTTTACCAAAACTAATTGTAATAGGACTAACCACGCAAGACGGATACAATGGAAAACTCAATTCAAACCCTTTTAACCTTTCAAGAT
>JAANSO010004361.1:0-10188 GCA_036507315.1 Lepidocyrtus fimetarius | reverse complement strand
GAATACTGATGACGATGACGTTCCTGGCCGTTGTTGATGTTCTCCTGCTACAGCGAATGGCTTTAAAAACTTTCCGGTCTTGTTAATGGCAGTTGGGGTTTTCTTGGGTGATGATGATGATGATGACGACGAAGAATGTTCAGATGAGGATCCATTTCCACCGCCCTTTTGATTGTCACCCTCTTTTCCGTAGCTACTGTATGAACTATATGATTCGGTTTCTGAAACGTCTCCATTGTTCGAACTAGAATAAGTACTACTAGATACGGGCATATTGGAGAACAGTCCGTTTCCAGATTCGCCGTTAAGTTTTGGTTTCTTGGCATGATTATTATGGTGTTGATGGTGATGCTTGTTGCTTTGATAATCCGAACTAATTGGCCTTTTCAATGTTGATCCGCTAGTTGAGTTAATAGGTGGCGAGAATGGCTTTGCAGTGGTGGGTGATGGCGATGACTTGACACTTCCTTGATCCGATTTTGGTGAAGGCGATGGTTCAGGAGTCCGAAAAGTTTGTTTTGGAGTTGCATTGTTGTTATCACTGGCAGCTGGGGTGCTGTTAGCCGTTGTTGGTACAGAGCTAGATCGAGGAGAAACGGTTGATACTGGACTGTTGTTGGAAGAGACCTTTGCCGATTTCGTTACCACAGGAGGAGGAAATTGATTGAGGTTATCAGGTGGTTTATCAGGAGTTCGTGCAGTGGTTGTGGTTGGTGACGCAAAATTTACACTATCGTTTTTATGATACAGTATTTTTTGAATTTGTACCCCATTTAGTCCTTGAGCAGTTGGTGGCTTGTACGGGGCCACAAGAACAGGCACTATCCACCTTGGAGAAACGCTGCTTTCACCCTCGAGCAATGCCACACGTGTTTTCTGTTTAGTTCCATATTGCACTTGGAAATTATCGCGGGGCACGCTGAGAAAATTCTTATCTTCCTGTCCTGCTCCCTCTTTCTCGTCATCATCGTCGGATAAATAAGTCCGATTTTCTTCGTCATCATCATTGTCATAAAATAGCTTAGACTTATTGTTACGCTTGCTGTCAATATTACTTTCACCGTCACCACCAAACTTATTTTGTTGTACGGATAGAACAGGTATGGAAACGAGCAAATTGTTTGTATTGGCAGTTGTCAGTGAGTTTTTGCGTGAACGAGACTTTGAAGTTGGCCCATCCAAGGGATCTTCAAATAAACTGTTGAGTGATTTGGAGTGAAGTAGTTTGTTTTTAATATCACGACTGTCATTACCCCTGTCATCGTAAAATAAATTTTCATCTCCAAACAATTCCGTGAATTGGTCCGAAGATACAGAAGATTGCTTCTTATGATTCACCGGGCTAGGTTTGCTGCTATGCTTTCCATTTGATTTATGGGAGCCACTAGTGCTGTTGGAGGAGGATCGAGAAGAGTGTTTTTTGCTTTTCTTTGATAAGCTTTTGGTAAGCTTGAGGAGTTGACCGCGGTAATATGCATCCAATTTGTCCCATTCTTGCAGCAATTCATTCACGGAGACGTATTTTTGTGATGTAGGATAATCTGGTCGCTTGGGTTTTATGGAAAGGATGACGACGTCTCGTTTACTTGAGTTTTTACCATCGCACATGGTTCAGCAGCCACACAATGTTTTAGCAGAAATCTATACAGAAGAAAATGAGCAATTCCTAATTAATGTGCTTAAAATTTTAATTAAAATTAAAGCTAAAGCTCACTTCAAAATCTACTCTTAAAACTCTACCGCCATTTTAAATTTTGGCTGTATACATAAATCAAGCTGGAAAGTTACTTGTAAACTTATGAGAGAAACAAAAGAATATTCCAGCATAGATATAGAAACTGTTTTTGTATGGACTTTGTTCGCAGAAATTTTGTATGAAACCCAAAACCAAAAAGGCAACTTACGTAATTATCGTTTGTATATAATATTTTCTTTTTGTGTATTAAACTTTTGTCGCAATATGTTTTTGGCCTCGGTTCAAATTGGCATTAAAATATTTTATGAATATGTACAAAAGTTTGACTGGGTCTTCACCTTTTGACTTACAACGACATAGCGTACAAAAGAATGGAAAATAACGAATTTTGCATTGTCACAACTCACTAGTGCACTGTCAGAATAAAATGAGTTTATGAAAATCAAATAAAATCGGTTATATAAGAATATTTATGTTACAAACTCTTACATTATTGCCATTTGAGTCAAATCAAACGTGTGGTAACTGCATCATTTCAATAGTAATTTTCATTGTAATCCCAATTTTATCTAAAGTTATTATAGTACAGCAAATTTTATAGTAATAATTTATCCTTGAATTGCTCTCACGATTGTGCTCTGAAACAAATAATCTATTAATGATTGTAGTAATAATAATGGTTATGCGTTCTATTGTAAAAGAAACTGGATTATTCAAAATCCTGGTTTCCGACCAGCATTTTTGGCGTGAGTCACAACAATCACAAAAACAAGCAAATTGTTCATTTCCTTTTAATGTATTTGCCTAGTTTTCAGTCAACCCAAATTGTTGATTATTTATGGTTCTTGGAATGCTGTTCTACGTGACAATAACCAAGTAATACCACATTACTGCTTTCTGGTTATATGTAATATAACCAATATTATTTATTTAAAATACTATTTTTAAGTATTCATACGAAAGCGTACAACTACTGGCAGGTGAAATGAACTGAAAACGAAAACATAATAATAGAGTAACGACTGAACTCAAAAGCTACATGATAGCAATAATATAATATGCAGATTATTATTTAACCAATCGTAAGATCATAAAGATTTTTGCAAAGCCGGTGAAGAATAGAGCATGAATGTTTTGAAAACTTAAGACAGTAAACGGTAATATAAGCTTCCAAAATAAACTTGAAAGCTTGTTAAAATCCAATGTTTTTGTGTTGTAACTTTTAATCGTATTGCACTGACGCTTTTTCAGTTTGCAAAGACAAACGCGTTTTTGCTTAATCACATGAATGGATTCGTATCTGCATATATTATTGATTGCACATTTTGCATACTATTCAATATCAAGATTCTCTTCATTTTTGAATGAATTCCGATAGTGACATTTTAAAAAAGATTCTCTCGAGATTGCAATTGCAACATTCGTTGACATTGCACTGGCATTGGCAATATGACAATTTGTGACAGGAGCTAACTATATTTATCTCTCTCTTTTCAGTGCATGCATTCATTCCGTGCTGCTGCATTGCGTTCATGATAATATGTCATCATTTTTACCAACGAAATGACAAGGAAATGATCAAGTTCTTTGGCAGTACATGGACAGTACAAACTACAAAGTTTGAATTTAGAAGTGGTTTTATCATCATCATCGTTTATATAATGAGGAGTATTTCCCATCGGTATTAACGTAGTTTCAGTAGCCAAGGATGTGTCGTTCAACGTTTGATTACAATTCTACGTCATTTCGCAAAAGTGCATGAAACTGAAATTATTCCTATTAATACCAAACTCCCTTTTACTTTTTAAGCTGTATTGAAAATTTTGCAAACCCAAACTGTCTATCGGCTCTTAAAAATGCAACATTTAACTTGAAATGCAATACGCACGCCAGTTTATTTACCCCTCACTTTAGCTCATCATCATCAATCATGATGAAATCGGAACAGGAAAAAATCTACACTATTTTAGTACCTTCACCAGACTAATTTTTTTAAAGTAAATGTTGATTCAACAAACAATGAAGAATCATTTCATAGGTTTGCAAATCTACAATGTATTTCAAGTTTCAATACTAATGTTAAAAAGTTTTTTCATCTCATTGCCTATTGTTTCATGCACGACACGGTAACAAATCAACAAAAATGATTCTTGATCTTTCCTACGAAACACACGGCGTAGACTTCCTCGAGGAAGTTGCAAAAAAGTTTTGCTACTGCATGCAAACCTGCAGCAGGTATAATTCATTGTATAATTATATTAAGCAGGATATAAAACCGTATTAATATGTATTACAATTGATGCATCATCAAATATTCTACTAATTCAGTTTAGCATACAATAGCTCTACAAAACTCAAGATAACCATTAGAATTTTTATTTCGTTAAAAATTTATTAATTTTACCAAACCAGTTAACTAAACCAGTATTCGCTATTTTGGAACACATTTCAATTTAGAGCATGGCCATTTGGTTAATTAACATTTTGAATGCTTTGGAAATGTAAATAGCTTACATGCAAAAGATTTCCAAATTTTATGTGACGCAGTTATTGGCGATGGATACGGATGCTCTTTTCCAGAGATTTTTTTCACAAACCACAAAAGCGTTGGTTGCTCAAGAGCTTTTTGCTTACGCACACTCTGGCCTTTGTATTATGGCAGCCTGTTCCAGCTCAGGAGAAACGGAACCACACATATGGTGTCTTACGCAGAAATGTCTTCCCACACTAACAGCGAGTAGAACAGATTGAGAAAAATAAATGAAATTAGAACTTTAATGACTCCTATTTTAAAACTTTTTTTCATAGAAAAATTGAAATGAGATCAAATATTTTTGTAAAAAAAATGTCATGTAAAAAACACAATGTACTTTGTTTCAGATGAGGAACGTTTTTTTTGGTGTAAATGAAGCTAGGCTTGTTTGTTACTAAATCCGGGTAGCAGTTAGCTTAGTTACCAACCCAGCTGGCTCAGCTTAATCACAGCAACAGTCGTATAGGTCGTCGCCACAGGTTGAAGCTTTTTCTTACATAACTTGTTATAATACTAGAGAAGTAGTAACAACACTTTGATTAGTTTATTGAAGATGAAAGTATTATCAGAATATGGGGATGGCTGTCGATAAAAATCTTTTTTTAAAACAGTACTTTTTCTTGTCTATCTCAATTTTAAATCCATCTTTATTCTTGTGATCGTAAGTCGTAAACTAGTTTTCAGAGAAAAGCTGCCCAAAGAGGAGTAAAAGCAGTTGGGAAAAGTTTATGTGTCGATATGAAGAAAGAACTTGTAAAATCAAAAAATATGTAAAATGCGCACACACCATCCAAGCAACAGTCACCAACATGCATGAGCCACCAACTAACTAGGATAGACGCTGATACTGAGGAGAAAATTCTCGTAGAGAAGGAACGAGCAGCGAAGCTGGAACTTTTTCAGCAAAAACCTAACCAACAACATAATCATGTAACAGAGTTATATTCAATAGCAAACTCGCTCATCAACCAGTATATTACTCCAGTCAAAAGAAACAACAGAAGAACAAGTGCTTATATTGCATCAGAGAATAATAGTTTTGCTGAAAAGATGCCATAATAATATAAGGTTATAGAAAAGGTTTGGCTTGTCATGTTGAATAATCTTTCAATGTCGCCTATCAGAGGAACGCTGTTGATAATGATGGTAATGCATGGTGGCCTACTGGGTACCTGCCTTCCATTACGTTTTGGTTAAAATCCTTGTGAATAATACACAAGCTCATTTTCTCAGATTTTTTTCAATAATCAACAACAACTGGTCCTGGTATGGAATAAAAGCAGTTTCAATACTGCAAAAAGAGCTGTCACTTAGAAATAATTATGATATCTCTGATCAATGTTCTTCGGACTGGTTGTGCAAAGGTTTATTGCTTTGTAGCTGATAACAGGGCCTGTTTCTTGGCAGGCAGCAGATATCTCACTTTACAAGCTCAACAACCGAGAAAAATTAGATATCTTTGAAAAGATATGCTATAAAGGTTATGTAAATGCAGAATTTAGTATTAAGAAATTATTGACCGAAAATACAGAAAACGGGAATTGAAAGATCATTTCACTCATTATGTAATATCAAACAAGAAATAGCAAGCAGACTTTCAGAAAAATGTTAATGAAGCATTGTAAAAAATTACTCACTTTTCTTCTTCCTCTTTACACGTTGATTTTCATGCAAACGGAAATTGAAAGGAAAACCACAAAACTGCAAAAAAGTAGAAGGGTTCTGCTTCGTGGGCGATGATTCCTATTATCCGAGAAAAGTTGCGGGGCAAGACGAAACTATGAACAACTAGACTTTAGGGGGTTTCCTTTGTAGATTTTAAAGTTAATTTGGAGTGTTTATCGCAGTGATTGACTTGAATAATCCATATTCCGATTTATTTTACATTTATTCCGATTATTTAGTATACATTTTCACGAGCAGGAGACAGCACGATTCAGGCACAATTTTAAGTTTTCTCGCTTCTGGAAGGTTGACTGATTGCAAAATGTGGACGATTATCATTATCTGAGCGACTTTGAGAGAATATTAGGCGGTTGGATAACCGTTTTGGTTATCAGCAAAAATGTTCTGTTTGTTATTATTCCTGCAATTAATCACACATAAAACGAATAATCATTAACTGGATTAAATAAACTATAATTCATATCACTTCATGGAAAATCAGGCGATAAATCCTGTTCCCAGCAAATGTTTTCCAACAGTTTTCCAGTTAAAACTTCGTTTTAAATTTATTAATTAANTCACTTCATGGAAAATCAGGCGATAAATCCTGTTCCCAGCAAATGTTTTCCAACAGTTTTCCAGTTAAAACTTCGTTTTAAATTTATTAATTAATAATGCACATAATTTTATTTACAAATTCTCAATTCTCAGTACATACCATTAAATGCAAAAGTTCCAGAGAAAATGCTCAAGTTTCAAACAGTTTTATGACCTATTCTAAATATCGTATTGTACGTTGAAGTAATTTATTCGTATAAAATAAGTTGGGATAAATATTAAAACTCTTATTTTAAAATTTGAATGCACTAAAAACTATTTAAATAAAGTAGACGTAAAAGAATATACTACATAATAAAATACAAAAACTTAATACTTATTATAACCGCCTCTTCTGCTCCAAAGTGTTCGTCACTCATTCACTCGCACACACACTAGCAATAATAAGGCAGCCAGCAAAAATCAGAGAATCCAATAATTTTTCATGATATAAAAAGCAAAAAGTCATTTACTCAAAAAGTGTCAGTCTATTAGCATTGCATTATTATTATTGCATTGCAACGTAGCAGATCATTAACAATACCGCACCAGGTACGTCTCTGTTGTTGAAATTCTTCAAAAGGTACGGCATTGTTGTAATAACCAAATCTATTGAATTGTAGGAGCCCTGTTACTTTATACTATTAGCTTGCACATAGCTATAAATTCCTGCAAATAAATATTCATTGTTGAACCCCTAACCCAGCATTATTAAGATGGTACTTCCACACTTCATTACCAAGTCGGGTACGTACGTAACGTTATGGTTAAATTCTCTTGTGAATTGTATGCCTCTGTATATTGTTGGGAAATCTTTGCATAAAAAAGTCCAAAAAGGAGCCTTCACGAGCAAAGTTAAAGGGCCTTTATTCTTCTCTTCTTTGGAGATTTGGTAGGATTGTGTAGGATATTCTTACTTTGTATATTTGTACGTATATTTCAAGCAAACTTGCATTTTATTGCATTAAATAAATATCTCCATTCTCATAACTGAGAAAAGGTTTTTCGTTTATTTAAATGTTAAATACAAGGCAACCCTTTACTGGAGTTTGTGTGAGAGCCGAAACTGGATACATCGAGGTACAATCGCTGTTTGTTTGACTGAAGAAGCCAAAAATAACTGATTCTTTGCATTGTTTCATTTATAGTTAGTTATTGGAGCTGGAAATGTTAAATCCTTTCGACAAGCTTCAAGTCATACTTGATTATCCTTACAATTCACTTTAAAGAATTATATTTAGTTAAAATAAAATGATACTAGCACAATATTTGTATTCATACAAAAAGTAAAAAGCTTTTATTGATAAAGTATATTTGTGTTGAACCAATAAAGTGTTGAAAACATGGAAGAATGAATAGGGGCCTTCAATCCTTGTTTCTTACAACATTATTCACCGATAGATAGATGATAGCTTTGCATTTATTTATAGGAATTTATTTATTTATGCAGTTCATGTAGTTAATACATTCTTCTCATTTTAGCCTTTCTATAACATTAAATCAACCTCTTCTGCTAAAACTTGCTCAAAGTAAAACAATACACTTACTTGCACGACTGCTTACACTACCGGACTTACCATTAAAATCACCTTGAGCAGAAAAACTGATATTCTTAAATGCTCAACTACAACAATGGATGCAGCAGCCTTGTTATTATTAGAGTTGTCCAAACCCTTTTATCAGTTCCATTCAACCATATTATACAAATGTTTGATTATTTTTGGGGAGCCAGCTAAAATGTTTCATCGTATAGCATCAGTAAGCAGTGAAGTAGCTAGTTGCAAGCCCATTTAAAGTTTTTAATCAACTTCCCACTCGCTATTCAATTCTGTATTTAGGCAACAGAAAAATCAAATTAAATGCATTAAAATGTAATTGCACTTTAGCTAAAATACATACGGCTATAATAAGGATAGGAGATTGCTCCTTCTAATACCATTCATTCAACCAGATCAACTTTATTGTTCTCAAAACATTTAGGTATGCTATGCAATACAATCATATCAAAACAACAGCCAAAAACCAAATTTAATCTAAACGTAAAATGATACTTATTTCTCGTTTTATGAAGTTTTAAATACTCAATTGTAGCTCATTTCCTCACATTCTTATCGCTTTTAAATAAATCCATTACCGTTTTATACATTTGTTTGTCTATTCCTGAAATCTTAAAAGGTTTTAGTTTTATAGCTGCACATTATCTAACATATCAAACTGATCAGCCAGTAAATATAGACGCGATTTAATCAATTAAAACTATGATAATTTGCCACTAAAACTTTACTGTTACTTAATACTGTTTAGTTTACCAAATTCAATTGATTTTTAAGGACATAACCTTCTTATCAACAGCTCGTAAAATATTTACTCGGTTTTAATAAGGCTGTTAGAATTGATGAATTTAGGATACCTACGTATTAAATGTAGCAGACAATTTACTACTTACAGTATTTTTTCTTACTGCACGATAATATATAGAATATTGTAACATGCAAAACCAGAAACTTTGCTGACATTGTTGTTGGTAAACTTCATCCAAAAATAAAAAATCATAAACAAATAAACTATATCATTTCCAAATCGCTTTGAACAAAAATGGTAATAGTTAAACTATTACTTTACTGTTTTCTATCATTATAATTTTGGGTCTTTGTTCGTGGTTGACTTGCAGTATTTTTGCACTACTATCAATAGTAGTTAGTGGTAGACAGACACTATTTCTTACCTACTTTACTTGTTTGTTGATAAACAGCAAAGCAAAGCTTTATTTTTGTATTATTCAATTTAGTTTGATTAAACTGCAGTGCTGAATATGGAATGCAATAATGCATGGCCAAATAAATCTATTTGTTACAATATATCATTCAATTTTATAGGTTGCTCAAACCGATTTTGCATATATGGCGAAAAGTGCAAGGAACGCGATTAAATGCATTTTGTTTTATTTCATATTTCATGTTACAAATACAAATGAATGTGCCTAAATACGTGATGAAGCAATAATCATAGATTGATACATTCAATTTTTTACATGAACTGATTCTTCGACTGATGGATTGATAGCACAAGGTAAAATGAATGAAGTATTAAAAATAGGCAAAATATAAAATAATATCTACGCAAAAGCAATATCAGTAGCTCTCGAGTCAATCATGTTGAAAACAATTTCTTTACGTTTTTGGGACTGATTGTGAAGCCTATATAGGGCATACAGGTTGGTTCATATGTATGATCCAAATCTCAACCTTATTGCTAAAATTGTGCATATATGATTTCTTCAGTAAGATCTCAAACACTCTTTGCAATAATGTTATTTTCAGGTAAGCAAGTACAAGTGCATCCAACCTACGAATTGCAGTGCGTTGCATCATTGAGTCTTACATTAAATCGATGATAATAATGAAACAAATTAATACACAAGGTATCCTGTTTTATCTCATTTAATAAGTGTTAAAATCCTGGCGACAAAATATGCCTTAGAGGAATGACGCGTGTGTTTCCAGATCATATGCCATATTTCAAAATCTACTGAAAATAGCCAAATTTATGTTTAATTCAAGTCTATGCTAAAGCATAGTACCGCAGTAAAAATAAATCGCATAGTAATATGTCGCTTCATAGTCATCAAAGAAATCCAACACTTGTTCTTTAACATTCAAAGCCTCTTCATCAACCTCAGGATTTTCCACGCACGGCG
>JAANSO010004360.1:0-10191 GCA_036507315.1 Lepidocyrtus fimetarius | reverse complement strand
ATTCACAAGAAGATTTTCAAAAACCCAAAAAAATGTAATACGTATTTTTTGACCTGATAATATTTCTTTGTTTTATCATTCATTTCTATTAACTCAAAATTCCTGCTTCATTAAATTACAAAAAAACTTGCTTCTAAATTGAGTCTGAGATTTTAATCTGAATGGAGAAGGGAACACTCGTGTCTTTTGTGTGCACAAGTGCACAGTGACCTACTAAGCATGCAAACAAAGTTTGTTTAATTCTTTCCAGAAGAAAGCAGTTGATTCACGCCGTATATCGTATTTCATGACTCAATATTGCACTCAATCAATTAACATGTAAACAAATAGGCTACACTTTTGCCAAATCTAAATAAACGTTCCTTTTGTTAATAAAATAGACGCCAGACGACGCGCCGAAAGTCAACTATTTAAAAACGGTTATTAAAGACTATTGACTCCAGAGAAAAGTAGAATGTCCTTTTAAATCTTATCAATCGCCTACAATCGTCTATTACATTCAAGCACTTTATAATAATCCCATTCGACATTGATTGCAATCAATTAAACATTAAAAATATTAAAGAATTAGTTATAGCACTGCAATAAAGCAGTACAAGTAGACAGTCGGTGACTATTATTGGGAAAGCAAATATTGACCTAAAGACCAGTTGTATGTGTACATAATATCATTTTACAAGAATTCTACATTTTCCTTAACATATTTTTACACTCAATTTTCTTATTTTACCCAGAAGGATTGATCATATTATATAGTAGCAATAGATTTTAATTTAGAGTTGTTGAAGCAGTCTTTCAATATTGAAATGAGCGTACATGATTCCATTTTAGGAGATTCTTGATTTTGTAACAATTTCAAAATTCAAGGCATGTCAAAAGAAGAATGTGCTGCTACTGAATCGCAATATTGCTTAATTATGTAAGCTATATGGGGACTAGATTTTCTGAATATCAATTACCTCGAAAGCAATTAATGCCAATCCCATAATTGTTTTAGTATCGTCATTATCATCTTTTCAATTTGTCCATATATATAATTGAATATAAGTTGTGGTGATAGCAGTTAACAGCAATAAAGATGCATTATACTATTACAACCCATATATAGTAACATATAATCAGATATATCGTTGTAAAAAATCAAGCCAAAAAAAGTTTCTTTGTTGTCGCAACAGATATTATGGGGCCACTATTATAACCATCTCAAAAGTTGACATATATAACTGTTGTAAAAATGGTTGATATTCAGTTGAAAAAATCTCGCACTCAATTCACTACAAAAGGGGTTTCGCACTGTTTTAAATGGAGTTGAAAGTTAAACCATATAATTTTTTAAAAAATTACGATTTGAATAAACAAGTCCTACCAACTACATTTTATTAGATCCTAAATAATACGTTCGGGGGTTTTACGTTTACCAAGTTTTGTTTTTGTACTAGTGTTTGAGGGAAGATGCCACTTGAAGACTTTTCATCTTTATTTCATATCATGTCGTCCCTGTTTGGATTGTATGATGATGAATGACAAGGGAAGATTATGATTGACTGAATTACTGCCATCGCCAGCTTCTTCTTTTAAAAAATGGTTTTATTCACCAGTTGAGTCTAGTTAAATAGTCATGTTACAGCTTATTATTGTTCTTTATTGGATTGGGCCCTCCTCATCCTTGGTTTACAGTCTTGGAAAGTTTGTTCAGTAGTAGTGAGCAATTATTGAATTTAAATCTGTTGGATAATAGCATTGGGTAAATGTTTACTCAGAGCAGTTTTTCTCCATGAATGAATTTGCCATTTTGTGGAGTGTGCCTATTCCATAAAATCCTTTGACAGAGAAGCAACAAGTGAAGAAAAGAGCAGAAATTGATATCTTTACCAGCTGCACTTGTTCCATTTGACGCAATCATTTTACAAATAATAATTTTAGAACTATACTGTTTTTAAAAACCATTTTCAAAGAAAGTGTCAAGTTTCCCTTCACTACTTTTTACTTTTTAATAAGGAAGTCAATGGAACTAGCCAAGTCTTGACCAGTACTGAGGTGTCTTAAATGTCCTTATATTTTAAAGTCCACTCTGAAATGGCATACTGTGGACAAGTATTTCATATCTGTAGAAAAAGTGCAGTTCAAATTTTTAATTGTTTAAAAATATTTACATTACATGTATCTCGTGTTTTGTGCCATTTTTCATCATGGAAGATAAAATGAATCACCTTGAAGGGGATGACGAGGAAGAGCATACAACTGAAGCAGACTCTTGCAAGGTACAAGCAACTCGTCAATTAGTGCAAGCAGAAAATTTAAATTACCGATATCTACTAAAGATTAAAATTATTTTTAGTCTGAATTAAATCCTGAAGAGGATCATGTCCCCAAGCGGGTTGAAGATTTTGATGATATTCTGGACATTATTGGATCTCAGGGAAAGTTCCAAAAGTTCTTACTATACGCAGTGGTGTGTCCCATCACGGCTATACAACCCTTTCTCACACTGAACGCTATTTTCATGTTATTTACGCCAGAACACTGGTGTCATGTTCCAGGGCGGGATAATTTCACTGGAATTGATGAATGGAAAATTCTCACAATACCCCTGTTAGAATTTATAAAAATTTTATAAGGATTTAAGAAAAATGCCAGTTATGATATGTTCATGATTATAAATTTTAGAGACCCAGATAGATTCATCGACTCGGAAGGCCACCCAAAGTATTCTCAGTGCTCAATGTATACTTCATAACGGAACTATAGAAAAATGTAAATGGGGATGGGAGTTTGATAAGACAGATTACATTTCAACCATGCCTGGGGATTTTGGATGGGTTTGTGACAATTCTTCTATTCCAACAAATTCTTTTACCGCTGCAGCGATAGGAAATGCCGTTGGTACAATTGTTTTTGGACATCTTGCAGACAAGTAATTTTTGGAGAAGTTTATGCAATGCAAATATCAATGATGCTATCTGTATGCACAATACTTTTAACATGTATTTTCTTTGTGTAGATATGGACGGAAACCAATATTTTTCTTGACAATTACTATAAGTATTGTGTTTCGAGTTGTTAGTCTGTTTTTTTCCTGAAAATGTTGAATTCTTTTACCTGTGCCAATTCATTATCGGGACTGCCTTTCCAGTAATGTTCATCGCCCCGTCTATGATTGCTGCAGAAGTGTCTGACAAAGGTATGTACATTTAAAAGATAAATATTAATTTTTATCTATTATTATTTAAAAACTACAAGTAAAATTGATTTTTATAATTTTTAATTAGAATATCGTGCGTGGGTTTATTCAATGACTTGGATGATTTGGGTAGCTGGAATGGCCGCACTTCCACTTGTAGCTTGGATATGTGCAGATTGGTTCCTTATTGGTCTAATGACATCCGTCCCAGGAATCACAATGTACATTTACTTGTGGTATTTACCCGAATCTCCCAGGTATTCTTGGTTTCATTTTAAAGATTATTTAGAAAAACTTGATGGTTATTGTAATGTACACCGTTTTAAAATGTAGATGGCTACTTTCAATGGGAAAACATGAGAAAGCGTCAAAGATTTTGTATCAAATTGCAAAAGCCAACAACAAGCATGAAGAAACTTCAGTTTCAGAGTTAAGTGGAATGCTCAGAATGGTTAATTGCCAAGCAGAATAGAAAAAAGGAGTCTAAAAATATTGGAGTGTGGACTTTATTTAGCAGAGCTCGACTTGCAAGGAACACTACATTGTTAACAATTTCATGGTATGCAAAACCAACTTGATCCATTTATTCATCACCTCAAAATATTTGTTAAAAATATTCAAGAAGCGTAATCAGTCAAAATAGATGAAAAAATCGCTAGTTTTTATATAAAAAATCTTAAGAATGTGAAGACAAAAGCAATAAAACTATTTTTTCAAATTCAGCAGCTGTTTTAAAGCAAATTTCGTGAATAATTTTGTAACAGGTCTATGAACGTTCTTGTTTACTACGGGATTACATTGAACACAACAAATATGCCAGGGAACCAGTTTGTCAATTTTTTTCTCCTGTCGATGATTGAACTACCGAGTGGTTGGGCTGGTGGAATTCTTGCAGATAAATTGGGGAGACGATGGACCCAAGTTGTATTCTTCCTGGCTTGCATGATGAGTTGTGTGGGAGCCACGTTTGTCATTCACTTCACAACTCTGGAGCTAATTGCCGTTGTCCTCGCAAAGTAAGATATAAACATATCTTGGCTTAATTTAATGAAAATGAGATGATGAGATCTAAAGATAACACAGGAATGTCTGATGATGTTTGACTATTCAGGTTTGCAGTGACATTGACATTCCTTGTGGTGTACCTACAGGGAGCAGAAATATTCCCTACACAATTAAGATATACCGGTAGTGGGTTTGCCTCAACTGCTGGAGCTATTGCTGGAATTTTTGCTCCAATTATTGCGCAATTGGTAAAATCTAAAACTGCTTAATTTGCTGAAATTAACAAAATTTGTAATTTTTCTCATCTTTGTTCTTCTTCATTTATGTTTTACAGAGTACGCATCATTTAAGTTATCCTTACTGGATAATGGGATCGTTATGTTTCATTGGCATGGTTGTATCAGCATTCCTACCAGAAACGCTTAACCAAAATTTACCCGAAACAATTGACGATGCAAATAGATTTGGGAAAGGGGTAAAGTTTTGGAGTGTGTTCCCAAGACCTAGATCTAAATCCATTAGCTCTGGTGGAAGTTATCTTAGGACTCCCAGACGATCAACTCTTGTACAAAGTGGAAGCACTCCGGAGTTGGAACCTCCTACCGTAGTTAATCCAGATTGATTTGAAACATGTTGATAATGTTTGTTTATAAAATGTGTGTAAAATATGATAATTTAGAGATAAGACATTATACGACTTTTCATTTTTGCTTCAAACACTGTTTATTTCGTTGTTTTGCTTTAATCAGTTTGAATGCAAGTATTTTTATCTTTATTTAAACAGTTTTCTGTAAAGATTTTTTCTGTATACACTGAATAAATTGCAAATATTATGTTAGTAGTATGCGTAGTCAGAATGTTTTCAAGCAATCAATCACCAATCTTTTAATTTTATAGGTAATTTATTCGCCACACATCATTGTCAACGGTTGGTTTTAGTATTTTCCTTTCTTCAGTCCAAGGCAATTTATCCTTTTAAAAAATTGCATAACGTACCTTTCAATTCTTTGAAATAATAAGTTTTGTCTGTCATACGCAGAAAATCTATTCATCAACTTTATTTAAACAGAAATAGTGAGCAATGAACTTGAAGATAAATAAATGGCAGCCTTGGCTTACTGCTTTAATCCTCAGTTTTTATAAATCTTTTTGAAAACCTTTAGTTATTGAACAAAACGTTGAATACGATACTATCTCAGTGACGATCATCCTAAACCTTATCTTGCAATCTCGCATCTATTTAATCTTCAAGGTGCTGCTGTTAATGATTCTAAAGAGTGCATAGCAGTTTTTTCTAGTAAATTGCCAGTGGTAATCTAATTAAGGCTAGATTTTAACTAATATTTGAATTGGAAATGCATGAAAGTGTTTAAAAAGAATTTATGAACCATTACTTGCCACAAACGATCCACAAACCTTTCCATATTCTGCTAATGATTGTATTAAAATATCCATACTCTGCAGTAAAATCTACAGACCAAAACTATACGTGAAAAGTTTACCTTAAAATTAGTTCATGTCTGCTGAAAACCGTGCAGAATCCTAAAATAAAGTTCTCCAAAAATGGATTAACTGAATCAGTCAATAAAATGTAAGTAAGTACCTGTGTATGTGCTGTGAACTATAAAATTTTATGTATTAGGAACCTTTAGCCAGTTTTCATATGAAGTGTTCCTGTGTCTGTAGCACAAGTGTTTTTGTAATTTATCCTCTTTGTAGACAACTTTATACCATACCCCCACTACACCCTCAAATATTCTCAATCTATTTTTAGTGCTGAACAATAAAGGGAAGCGACTAACAACACCACAAACAACACAATTCAGGAAGAATTAATTCTTCCTAAATATAATTGAATAGGTGACATCGAAACACATTGGATATAGCAAAAAAATATTGAATCAATCAGTCAAACTCACAGACTAAAAAAATTATCGTCGAAGAACATCATACGCGAATAAGGCCGAAAAGCATTTTACTTTACATATATTTAGAAAGTAAGCGCCTTGTAAAAACAGAGATAATTAAATGGTCTTGTGAATTTTTCTATTACGTATGGCTTAGTGGTTGTAATAAATATCAGTGCAACGCCTACAAATGATGGATTGTTGCAAACGCGATAGCATCTCAATTGTTAAATTTAAAGAATTAGCAATTAATGTCGGGCTCAATTCGAGCGAATCTTAGTCAGGCTGTTGAATTTTGCATTACGTTTAATAGTGATTAGTGATTACCTTGGCCAATGATCCTTAATTGATTGAACACAAGCTACACACAGAGCCCAAACAGATTCTTTCTGGCTTTTAATCACCGTCTAGGATTTCGCCGTGTGACACGAAAGTGACTTTGCGTGGAAGACAACATTGACATGACGTAAAGTAACGCTCCCAGCGTGGTGCACAATAAAGGATTTTATTATGATGAGAATTTTTAACACTTTTTTGGGGCTCATGTGCACCTGTGATTTACTTTATTGTGTTTGTTTTTAACTTTAAAACCATTCGTACTTTTTAATATACGTTGAATCAACAATGTCATGATTCAAACGGAAATTTCCTTGTGAACATTATAAAAAAGCCAAGCAAACTATCCATACACGTTGTCCATTGTGATGTTTGTAGAGGGTTGTGTTACTATTGTGCAAAAATTAAATAATATTGTTTCTAGCAATGCAGATGGTCAAGGTCGAACAAAAGGGGAAAAAATAACTTTCACATCAGTCAAGCTCAATATAGTTCCAGAATAAAGTTTCAAGTTCCTATGCATTTTAGTAGAAAGTCACAATCAACAATCTTGGATGAACATTTACATAATAATAATATACAATTCTATTGTCTCTTAAAGTGAATAACGAGAATAGTGTCCAAATACAAATATATGCACAGGTGGTAATATTCAAATATAGAATCGGCTCATTAGAACGAATGACGGGACACATTTAAATACCATCATGCTAATATATAACAGACGGTTATTGTGTTTTGTCTTGTCAGTTTGCAATTGCAAAGTCAAGAATCAACTATAGAAGCAATCTACACAGACTCACATCAGTTTGAATCAAATAAGCAAAATCCCTGGTGGTTGAGGATAATGTACCTATAACTGTCATTGTGCTTCCTTTCAAGAACAATTGTTTTTTAAAAGTTTCAATAATGAGTGTACGCTCAATAAAATTGGCTGCAACTACTGGACTAAAGTCGGAAAATATTGGCCAGGTATTGGGGTAATTTGAATTGAAATTAAAATTTAACTTTTAAAATATCTCTTTTATTTCTTTACTAGAATGACAAAGCAAAAGAAGCCTCGGATACGCAGAAATATAAAAGTTGCGATGACCTTGATGACATCCTGGCAATTATTGGGTCCCAGGGGAAATATCAAAAGATTTTTCTCTACGCAATTCTTTCTCCTTTGACAGCAATTGAGCCCCTTCTTGGTTTAAACCTTTTATTTATGCTGTATGAACCTAATCATTGGTGTAAAGTTCCTGGATTCGAGGAATCAGGTTTGGAAATGGAAGATTGGAAAAATTTGACAATTCCCAGGTTAGATACCTAGATAACTTATATGGCAAAGTAATTATTGGGATTTTTGATTATTTTTCCTGCTAAATTAATTAATATTCATTGCATTAGAGAAGCAGATGGAGAATACAGCAAGTGTGAAATGTTTACGATTAATAAAACGACGACAGCATGCAGTTTTGGATATGAATATGACTTGACAGATTACGACCACACTATTCCATCAGATTTTAATTGGGTTTGTGACAAAAGTGAATGGGCAACTTGGGTACTAACTGCAAATGCTGTTGGTAATGCAATAGGTACCATTCTCTTTGGCCAAGCTGCAGACAAGTATTCAAAAACATAACAAAAGTACCTAGTTGATCAATTCATCTTTAAACAATGCATAGATAATTAATTAGGTTTTTATGTTAAAAATGTAAAGGATCGGAAGGAAGCCAGTGTTTATTGCTACACTTGCTTTGAACATTTTTGGAAGGTTGGCCAGCTTATACGTGGTAAGCAATATCTGGCTGTTTTTAGTATTTGCTGTGATAACCGGACTTGGCTTCCCAATGATATACATTGCTCCTGCCATGATAGGTGCAGAAATCTCTGACAAAGGTATTTGACAACACATCATTAAATCATTATTCTTCCGTCTTTTCAATGTCTTATAGCTCATTTAGGCTTAAAAACGTCACGCAATGATTTTAATGAGAGTTTTTTATTAAAATTCAGAATTTCGAGCATGGATATATTCATGGACTTGGATGATATGGGTAGTGGGCATGGCTTCACTGCCTTTGATAGCTTATCTGGCAAGAGATTGGTATGTCATTGGACTCGTCACGACGATCCCTTTTGCCTTAGCGTTTATTTGTTTGCTTGTGGGTGCCAGAATCTCCTCGCTTGCTCCTCAGCATGGGGAAAACAGAAAAAGCTGCAGAAATCTTGAAAAAGATTGCAAAAACGAATGGCACTACAGACAAATTAACAGATCAAGAGATGAATTCAATGCTCAAACAAATTGTTATCAAGCAAGATCAATGTGATGAAACGTATTCTGTATTGACGTTATTCTCAACAATGAGATTAGCCAAGAATACTTTACTTATAACTGTTTCTTGGATAATGAACGCTGTAATTTATTATGCAATCACTCTAAATGCTTCCAATTTTGTCGGGAAATCAATTCCTAAACTTTTTCATTCTGGCGGTCATTGAAGTGCCAGCGGGGTACTTTGGAAGTGTTCTCTGTGATAAGTTGGGAAGGAGGTGGACACAAGTTTTATTTTTTATGTTAGGTGTAGCTTCGAGCCTCTGCGCTGGCGTTGCGGCTGGTTTCCCTTTAAGCAGTTCTGCGAGAATTATTTCTGTCGTGGCAGCAGTTATTGCAAAGTAAGAAGATTTGCTATATTTCTGCTTTTTTAAACAGCTTCTACTCGTAGAAAATTCAGATTAACTTTTATTTGTTTCTAGATTTTCAATTACGCTAACGTTTTTAGTAGTGTACCTTCAAGCCACTGAGTTATTTCCAACGCCATTGCGCTCTACGGGAAACGGATTTGCTTCAACAAGTGGCTCGATTGTAGGAATATTTACTCCTTATATAGTTTATTTGGCAAAATTCCATTTGGGAGCTCCGTGGTTTACCATATCAATCATGTCTGTGATTGGAGTTGTCTCTTCCGCCTTCTTACCAGAAACTTTAAATCAGAGATTACCAGTGAGTATTTTAATTCTCAAGCTAAGCATACAATAATTTAATTTCGTGCTTAATACTTTCTCTTTCTTAAAGGAAACTATTGACGAAGCGGAAAACTTTGGTAAGGGAAACAAATTCTGGAATTTTCGACCTCCAGTAGATTCTAATCAAAATGAGGAGAAAGCTAAGGGACCACCATAATGTCGACAATGAAAATCTGTAGTAGTACATGTAACAACCACCTTCTTTTTTTAAAGACATTTTTTATTAAATGTAGACCTTTTCCTTGTAGAATTTAGTCGTGTCCGTGTCCATCTTAATTGTTAATTTGACCGAAACGTGTTTTATCTCATTTAAATCTTCAAACTTAAAGAAAATGACTCGTATACTGTTTTATTATAATAATACAATGTCAACAATAAATTATTTAATAAATAAATAATTAAGTTAAAAATGTTGTCTCCTGTAAGCTTTTAGTTTGCCTCATCCCTGCGTGTACTCCAAACAAAACCCTTTATTGTTGAAATCAGGCTGCTGCGGCGCAACGGCTTGCCCAAGCGCACTTGTCGCATCAATCGTACATTGACAACTTTGCGGTGGTGCAGCTCCAATGCACTGACATAAAACAGACGCTGCCAATCCAGGTGGTGCAGGAGGACAAGTAGCAGGACAATTATTTGGGTCCGTAGGAAGATTAAAGACTGGCAAAGGAGGTGGAAATTCTTCACCGTCAAAATTCACCAGAATATTCCAAGGCTTCCAAGTACCTGAAACAAAACATTTAATATTAT